>NMRA01000947.1:62441-91280 GCA_002633005.1 Phoronis australis | reverse complement strand
CCTCCCATACGGATTTTACTGGAACAGCCCTAACATAAACAAATTTATTTTGTATAAATCCTTAAGATGGAATCTCAAAAAATGCTGTTACAGTTTTCTGAAACATCATTTCGTGTTTTTTTCGTTCAACTTTAGATTTTTTAATGCAAACAGCAAAAATGAAAATTTTAAAAACAATTGCTTGCAGCATTTTACCTTGACATTTTACTTTAATCAGTTCTGATCATCCATTTTTGAGATATGATGTTCTGAACTTGGCCAAATTTGGACATTTTACTAGGGTTCTACACCACTCGATGTAAATTCTATTGAACTAAGCCTCTCTGTGGGTGCTTTAGTGATTGAAACTGTCTTTACTGTGTGCCATCAACAGGACTGCAATGCATTTTTCACATTTTCTACCTGTTGCAGAAGAAATCCATGCCGAGCTTTGCTATGCCGAGTGTCTGTTGGAAAGAGCTCTACTCTCTTTCATCCAAGATGAGAACTTCATTAGCTTTATTAAAGGCGGCTTGAAAATCAGGGACTGCTATCATTCATACAAGTATGTTTTGAGTACAAATCATTCTCGCAGTTCTTATGGCCATGAAGTGCAAGTCTTGCTTTTCAACTCTTTAGTGAACAGAAATGAAAAATTAGGAATTTGCAAATTAATGGCATTGATTAGAATTGGTTGATTTCAAACCAAATTCTTACAATTTTTTGCTAAATTTGAATGTATATTCCCAGCTAAGATGTGAGGATAGGCTTATGACTACCACATCTTAGCTTTGGTTCTCACTGCAACTTTTATGTTATTCTAATCATTGCCCTGTAATTCTGCTTTATACTGCTGATCAACATGATTCATGTACTTTGGAATTTAGGATTAACCAGCTCAAAAACAGTGAAATGGGTTTCTGACTCGCTGATTGGCACATTTTGCAATGAATGAGTAACTCACGTTTAGGTGCACTTGGCAGTGTATGGGTGACTAGATGATTGGCACGCTTAGCAGTGCAAGTGTTAAAGTGATGTTGCCTATTTCAGGGAGTGTTTGAAAATACTACGGCAAAGATCTTGGCAGGACTGCAGCCGTAAACATCACTTTGAAAGTGGTGTACAGATGGGCATTGGTGCATTCAATTTAGTAAGATATTTGTTTATTCAAGTCAACAGTCTCTTCTCATTCTGTTTCCTGCATAGTTCTTTTTTGGGTAAATGCTTATAAAACAGTGAACCTTATTGTCACATGAGCAGTGCAGATTTTTACAGTCTAATACGGTCCATATTTCATGTAAGAAATTGTGTGGAACATGGTCTTGGATTTTTAGAATTTTGGTGCTTGCTAGTCAGTGGATAAAACTGTATCTCAAAAAACCAGGACTGTTGTAAGTGGCTATTACTAAGTCTAGAGTAAGCTTTCAATAATTATCTAACTCAGGGCCTGCATTTCCTTTTTCAGTTTATATCGCTACTACCCACTAGAGTGTTAAAACTGTTGGAGTTTGTTGGCTTCTCTGGCAACAAGGTAAAGCTGGTCGTGTTTGAATGGTAACGTTCTCACCAACTTAGGACTAAATATGGCTGATAAGTGCTGTGTTATGTGTGCACTTTTTTCATATAAAGTAACCAGTAGCAACAAGGTAATGCTTTACCCCTTTAAACTCTTCGCCAAAGCTCTTCTGTAAAATGCATCAGCCAATAATATTTTAAAAATGTCCAGGCATTTGAAACATGGTACTGACCTTGGAAACGAGGGTGTTTGTCTGTCCACTTCTATTCACGAAAACTACAGTTTGAAGTCAATTGAACTCCACCTTTGTCTTCTCAAGCTTTCTCAATGTGGTCTCCATGTGTCCGCATGACCTGTGACCTATGCCTATCTAGTTTCTACTCTAGTCATTTCTGTATCACTGTTCAGTGAGTTTTCAACCAGACTAACTTTGTGCCTGTTCTAGTTTGAACATGTTCATTTCTTATCTTGTTTTGCAGTCTTTGGAACCTTATCATATTGTCCTTGTAGAATCTTGGTCTGCGAGAACTTGAACGTGGAAGTCGTGCCACAAACAGTTTACGAGGGCCTCTGTGTTCACTCATACTGTTGGGATATCACACTCTTATCACATTTGTGTTAGGTAAGCGAGCACCTCTATTCACTCAATGTTTTGGGAATATCACATTTGTGTTAGGTAAAGTGACGCTCTGTGTTCACTCAGATGTCAGTCTCATCACTTTGGTGTTAGGTAAGCGAGCACCTCTATTCACTCAATGTTTTGGGAATATCACATTTGTGTTAGGCAAAGTGACGGTCTGTGTTCACTCAGATGTCAGTCTCATCACATTGGTGTTAGGTAAGCGAGCACCTCTATTCACTCAATGTTTTGGGAATATCACATTTGTGTTAGGTAAAGTGACGCTCTGTGTTCACTCAGATGTCAGTCTCATCACATTGGTGTTAGGTAAGCGAGAGCCTCTATACACTCATACTGTTGGGATATCACACTCTCATCACCTTTGTGTTAGGTAACTGAGGGTTTGTGTTCACTCAGATATTACTCTCATCACATTTGTATTAGGTATGCGAGGGCCTCTCTAATCACTTACGTTGTTGGTATATCACACTCGCATCACATTTGTGTTAGGTGAGGGCCTCTGTTCATTCATGCTTTTGGTATATCACACTCCTATCACATTTGTGTTGGGTAAGTGGGAACAACAGAGAAAACCTTAATTTACTTATTCTTACTTGAATTGAAAATAATTTTGTTACTACTTTTAATGAATTTTTTTACCAAGCAAAGCTCATCTCACCAACTAGTGATCAAAACCAACATAACCACGACCAGTTCACATGTAACAACACAGCATGTGCGGTACACTCAAGTGTGTTAAATATAACAATGTTGATAGTAAGGTCTGAAACGTTGGATAGGTATGTCCGAAAAGCTTGCATAATATTGGCCAAGTTTGAATAAGGCTTCGTACATTTTAGCGTGGATAATCTTGTCAGTAATGATTACTCAAGCTCTAGTGGAAATTATCGTGTCAGTGGTCTTTGTGTCATCAGTTCACTAGCGCAGTTTGGGTTCAGCTTGACACGCGTTGCAGTGTGTTTTGGGAATGGATGGACTATTTTAGTCGATCATAATTGATCATAAAAGATTTTTTTAAAAAATTAATAGTATGAATGGTATAATGTGACACATTAAATGCCTTTAACATATAGTACAAGACACATGTAGTCGGACAAAATGCTGTTTCCCCATGATGATGGTTGATTCCAGAAACAGCAAAAATATGGTGTCAGACGATTGTCTGTGTGGGTTTGTTTAAAAGGTAGCTATGCTTTGAAGTTGTGCGTAGATGGAGAGTGAATGATCAAATCCAGTAATTGATATATTATATGATAACCCCTAATTAGACAAATGAAACCTATTGTTAATTAAGTAATCAACTACAAAGAGAAACTACGCTAGCGCCCTCTTTAAAGATTACTTTAATCAAACAACCAAACGATCAAATGTCTTATCTGCTATCCAAGCTAGGACTCTCCACTTGTTGGATGTCTGTCCTGTTGGTGAATCTTCGAACTACACACACTGTATAGCGACAGTGTACTTGCTGGTCACCGTCTCTGGTGATGCAACACTTGCAGGCAATTTCTTCTACCCGCGACTCTTCTTGCTGGTCACAGTCTCTGGCTGATGACGCAACACTTCAGGTAGTATCTTACTACCCACAATGCAAGTGACAAGCTCTTAGTTAACTTCCGGTTCGTTAACCCTTGCCCTTGCCAAGATCCTTTCTAGAATCTTCCACGAGATGGCTCTGTCGTACAACTGCTTCTGTACACTGTAGCAAGTCTTTATGCTTTAACTACTTTAGCGCATCTGATTATCTTGCTGATTTCAGCCCATAATATAACATTCTACTTATTTAGTGATTGGCTAATAAAAACCACATGATCATATCCACTCGTATTATTGGCTGTTACAATTTGTTCTCAGAATATTCTAGACTCTCTTGAGTACTTTGACCCCAGAACCCAAAGTTGTAAACACCATCTAAAAATAGATTTTGACGTTAAAATACATGTCAACAAGTCTGACCCCATGATTTAAAAGTACATATGCACAAATTTTGGGCAACTTAAAATGGATCTATTCTTCTGACATATGGCAACAAAATTCTAATGGCGGACTGGCTTACCTAGCTTGCCAATTTTTCTGTTAATTCCCCTTTACGTGGGAAGACTACTTTTGTGACAAATTTGGCTTCCGTCGAGCCGTCATGATGAGGAATTCGGAATCATCTAAATACGTTTGGTGTTTAATGTATTAACAGTTCATTACATGCAAGTTTTGTCAATTGTGACTTACAATTATACCAGTATATGATTTCTTATCACTGAGTGCTGACAAAGGACCAAAGGAGGTTTCCATGAATGACGGTATGGATGATCATTTATCGTCAGCCTGATATGAATATATATCAAACAAATGGTGTAATACCTTTTGGTCTTGGCTTGTTTGTGATGAAGATTAAGAGACATTTATGGGGTTTGGAAGCACTGAGAGTCTATGTGATTTCTAAGTATAAGTTGACCAGCAAGGATGATAACATTTGTGTGGTGAAAAGAATATGGATGTTCGTGTTTCCTGTAGAGATATAACTAGATGATCGTGCATCCTTTTGGACTTAAGAGATGTAATTATTATTTCCTGTTGTAGGCACAGCCGACGGAGATATTGCAATAGCCGAACAAGTGATTCGACCATGCCTACAAGATTATCCACAGGTAGTATTGAGGAATGTTTAGTTATATCTTGCTGCCTTGTACAGTGCATTAATGTGCTCATTTCCTAGGAGTGCAAAAATCACTACTAACAGTACATAAAATAAAAGTGCAGTCTGCCAGTGACTGTGTTGTACATCGGAGGTATCAATTGCCCTCACATGAGAACTCAGATTTTTGTGTTTTTGGCAGTTGTTACTGATTCTTGTTTTGCTTGCTTTTTATTGGGTATCTAGGCAGTCCAGCTTTGATTCCCAGTTAGGGAATGATTTGAATCGACCATTACTGCAATTCTCTTGGGTATCTAGGCAGTCCAGCTTTGATTCCCAGTTAGGGAATGATTTGAATCGACCATTACTGCAATTCTCTTGGGTATCTAGGCAGTCCAGCTTTGATTCCCAGTTAGGGAATGATTTGAATCGACCATTACTGCAATTCTCTTGGGTATCTAGGCAGTCCAGCTTCGATTCAGCGTTAGGAAATGATTTGAGTCAACGATTACTACAATCTTCTTGCACAAAACCCATAATATTGTGGCGACGACATGGGTTATATTGTGCGAGTCCAGTCAAAAACATAGTTTAAAATTGGGATCAAAATCTTACTTTTAATGGCAGTTATGCATTGAAATGTGTCCATTCAAACATCAACATAGCAGATGAGCATGCTCTCTTCTTAGTGTCATGATAGACAATTCCAGGTTATAATCAGAGGGAGATAACTACACATTTTGTATTGATGGTGTGCTGCCTCTGGTGTTTGTTTATCACGTTAGCCATGATGTACAGTACAAACCAAAAGTGTTTATACAAAATGACCTGGAATTACTGTCATGACACCTGTGCAAAGGGTGAATTCATTTTCAGAGTAGTGCACCTTCATGACCGAAGATGAAGTTGATTGATTGGAAAAGTGTTTAGTAGGGTGGCCAAGCCATTCTGTCATTAGAATTTTCTGCCCAAATAGTTACTACCATCTTATTACTTTTGCGTGGTACTGTATTGTTAAAATACAGATACTTTTACATATTAGTTACTCAGTTGATTAATTCAGCCGGTTGAATCGAGTCGACCAGCTAAAGCACCCGATTGGTTCTAAGTGAGAAGTCATCATCAATGTCCAATCAGATCTCTTTCCTGATTAACCCAGATAAACAGGCGTTGTGCCTCAGGTGCTGCCAGCCATTGTGGTAAAAAAGGTTTCACATTACTCTGAATAGTTATTAATATTTCTTTAACAGTTTCGATTTTCTCCTGTTTGAGATACCTAAAAACAATATCAAAACAAGGAAGTCAGCCTCAACAAACATTACTTTGCTGCCAAAACATTCAGAATATACCAGTCAAACCATGGTTCAGAAAATCAAGTATTGTGACACTCTAGTTCAATTTCGTGCATGGCAAGGCAAGCTTTAAGCCCAGTTTGAATGGCTCAATTAGATCTCTTGAAGTTCAAGCTTATTAAAGATGCATGTAGGGTTAAACTTTAGATTTTGCTGGTTGAATTTCATTGTTACATTTACTGCAATCCATGGATTTTGAAACGCAGTGGTCAACAAGCTGATGTTTACAGTTGTTTGAGCATTATTTGTCTGTCAATGGTATAAGTCTGTTTCTCAATATTTCAGAGTAGTCTGTTCTTGTTCTTTGCTGGACGAATTGAAGAAATCAAAGGGGAAATTGATAAGGTGTGTACCTTTAATGTTGCTGGAGCCGAAGTTGGGGAATAAGGCGGTTAAAATGGAGTTGACTTTTTTGTGTGTTATTCATGAAAATGAATCATGATCTTTGATCAAAGCACAACATATTCCCAAAGTTGCATTCTCAAACGATAGTGGCAAAAATATAATGTGTGTTCCCGTAGAAGTCTGAAACATTGCCAATCAAATGCTTATGACCTCGACTTGTCTGTGGGAAAATTCAAAACTGTTAAATCTTGTCGAGTTTGTATTAGAAACAATTAAAGATGGCAAAAAACACGGATTCAGCAACTTTAACATTTCAATAGTGCTATGGATAATGATTTAAACTCATTCTTATGAGTGCCTGTTTTTATTTGATTGACATGTGTCAGGATTATCTCTGAGCAAAAAGTGCGAACTGCTTGTTGTGTTTTGAAATGCCAATCTTCCTTTCTGCTAATTCACAGAAGCGACTACCACCTTCACATTAGTTGTACTTTCTTAGCTTGTCACTATCATTTTTACAGCAAAGAATTAACAACAAGTATCACTAAGCGGGGCTAGTTCTTGTCTTGTTAATTAACCAGTGAGACAAAACTCGCGCTTTTCAAACAAGATTTCAAACACGACTCTGAACTTTTCAAACCGGTTGTCAATAGCATGTTTGAATATTGCAAGAAAAAATTATCAAAACTGTCAAATAATTCCGTATGCTGGTGGTTACAGGCCATTGAGAGGCTCGAAGAGTCATTGAACGCACAACAGGAGTGGAAACAGCTACACCAGATCTGTTACTGGGAACTCATGTGGTGTCACTGGTGAGTCGATGGGGGAGGAGCCATGGTCGCATGGGTGGAGCCAGAAATTGTTGGCAGCTGACGACTCGTGTTTTGTCATTGGTGGAAGGGCATGCTGTCAGGGTGGAGCTACATTTTGTTGGCTGATAGGGAATAATGTGGTTTTGTAGCTGTAAAGGGTAGGCCTACACTTTGTTGGCAGGTTATGACCATTTTGTAAGATTGTTGTCAGTGTCTTTGTGGGCAAACTGATAGAAGGTGTAAGGTAATTACCATTTTATAAGTTGGTTCTGTGATTTGTCATTGGAGATATCCATTAGATGGTTATGTAGTTAAGGGAGGACTGTGCTCAGTCAGTTGTAGACGTATACTTTATCAGCAGCTAATAACCATTTCGTATGATGATTGTGTCTTTGGGGGAATACTATTGGATGTCGGCAGTAACAAGCATTTCATAGGATGTGTGGTTGTGGGAGGGGCCATGCTGTCATTGATGGAGCTCGCCTTTCTCATCAAGTAACAGCTCTTTCATCAGGTGGTTACATTCTTGTAGAGCATGCTTTCAGGGGTGGAGATAAACTTTGTTGGCAGGTACTTGATTGCAATTTAAGTACATTGCATCAGCGGTTGATACTTCAGTTGACTAAGTTGCATTGTTTGTACTCCATTCAGACATGTTTAGACTCAGGGATCTGGTACCTGTCATGTATATTAATTTTTTGTGTATGTGATAGCAGTTTCATGTTCTAGTTTCTGTTGTTCTTATGCCGATTACCAATGTGCCTCAATTCCCCATGCAAACTGTATTCGCCAATTATCCAGTGTTCTGAATTATGGATTTGCCGGTAAATCAATGCTGGAAGAGACTGATTGAGATGTACTTTGGTTTTGTCTGTGGTGCTGTAAGACAGAAGTCCTTTCGAGAAAACCTGATTAGCTTCTTTCAGGTTTACCATACATCTCATGGTTAGTGAGCAATAGGCCTTGAAAACCAGGGATTCAAAGACAATTTACTACAACAATGTATACAATGAGAAGCTGACACAAAAAGGAATCTGTAACAGCACAGCTCTTCATTTTGATGCAGCTTCCTTGGTGGGCTTAAGTTGCTAGGCAACACAGTAAATGAATACACTGTCTTGTGCTTTGCAGTTTCAGAAGTGACTGGCTGATAGCCATGAAGTACGCCGAGAAGTTGTGTAAAGAGAGTCGATGGAGCCGGGCCACATACACCTACCAGAAGGCTTGTTTCCTGAGTATGTGTGAGGACCAAACTGAAGAGACACGCGCGCACGTCAACTACCTGTTTGGGTACGTAGTACTATGTCTCTCATAACTAACAACAGGGGTTACTTTAAAACCCATCTGGTTTCCTTGCAGATAGTGAACGAATGAAGAAATGAAGAACTGAATTGCAGATTCCACAATGATACCAACATTTGCAATGAGGTTCATCTTTTTAAAACATCTAATAGATTGACGTCATGAATGCCAAGGGTTGCATCTTCTATTCATCAGTTGTGTAGTTAAACTATGGCAGATGACTTGGTGATAGTGTTCTGTATGAAACAACTGACATATAATTCTAGAGAGGTACCAAAGATGATCCAGAGAATTGCTGGAAAGTCCATTCCCATTGAGAAGTTTGCACTAAAAAAAGTCAACAAGTATGCTGAGCAGAACAGCCCTCTGATGTTGCCGGCTCTGGTGAGTTTAAAAGCTATAGTGTTGTGTCAAGTTTTTAGAATTCATATTGAGTAATAAAACCATTATCTTCTTAGCCAGGGCCATAAACCCTATGTAAATCTGTGGACTAACATTCTTTCTCGACCACAAAAATGTTAGTCACAATGCAAAAGGTGATTTAGAACGGTCCAGATTTGGTATGGTAGTAAATTTGGTATGTTCAAAGAGACCGGACTAACAAGTGTACCAAAGTTGTTCTGATTACGTAAGCGCAATACGAAAGGTTTTGTCCGGACTAAATTTGCTCAACCGTCCTAAGTTATGTCCCAACTTCACACGAGTGCGGAATTCTTCCCGCCNCAGTTCAGATTTGGTATAGTAGTAAATTTAGTATGTTCAAAGAAACCAGACTAACAAGTGTACCAAAGTTGTTCTGATTACGTAAGCGCAGTACAAAAGGTTTTGTCTGGACTAAATTTGCTCAACCGCCCTAAATTATGTCCCAACTTCACACGAGTGGGGAATTCTTCCCGCCAGGGTATTAGCCAGGATACTGATATTGCCGGTCGAAAAGCCGGAGGTTTGCCATGATTTGCGTGGCACATAAATCGGTGAATTATGCCTTTGCTGGAGTGTTTTGTTTCATGACGCTGACGGTCTTACTCATTCCGGGTTGTCCGACAATGTGAGCTGAGAGGCAGACGATAATTCTGGTAACTTAGTGTCTTGCTAAAAAAGCAAGATTTCGTAAGTTATGTTGCCAGGTGTTTTTGATTAGACCACATGATTTTGGATGAATTTCTCGCTGCGAGTCAGTTACTGAACGCTCCCCACTAATATTGTGTGACCAACTCCAGTTTTGTCATTAATTATATGCACTCCCCAACTGAACTGCTATTGTTTATTAAACAAAAAATTATGTTCAAAGGGAGTCTCTTGAAAATATGGTGTAATTTTCTGATTTGAATAGCCTACCTTTGCGTCTGCAGTTGCAAAGTTTGCCTGCCAGTTTCAACATTTTCCCCCACTTGATGGCCGGGCACATGGGCTGCTGGCTAATACTTTGCTTCCTGCCATTTTGCACACTCTTGTCATAGTTAGTGCTGTTTATGTCTACTCAATGTTCACTGTACAATAATTTTAAAGTTAAACTTGTCTCAAAATAAGAATACAAGTGACAATTGGTTGTCGGATCCCTATTGCAGTACATCATAGAGACATCTTCTATTTAGTATCAGTGATGAATGTTAAAAGTTAGGATGGTGGAATGTTTGTCTGGTCATTTGAGAAAGGTGATAATTTGGTACGGTAGGTTATCATACTGATCTAAAATACATTCTAACCACACACTAGTCTGGACTAACTCTAATTCGAAAGCAGCTTACGATTCACAATGAACTAACCTTGCATGTCAATTGCAAAAGGCCTATTGTGAGTTAAGGACATCCATTAGTTACGACCATTTGCAATTAATGTTCTAAGCCACTATGCAGACTAGTTCACTCTCAAAGCCCAAAATATGAAACAATATCTTGAAAGTCGTGTTTATAGTAGCCTTTGTGCACCTACCCTCCTCACAAGTTCAGCCGAATGTGCAAAAATTCTGCAAGCTAATGTATCTGATTATATTTGTGTATTTGTCATGTTGCAGGAGCTGATTTACGTGTGGAATGGTTTCTCTATTCTTGGCAAGAAGATGGAGTTACTGGAGCCAATGATTTCGTTGATTGAAGGTGCTATCACAGATCTGCTCAAGAACAAAAGTGAGCTTTTGTTATGTTATTTTTGTTTAATGGGTTATCACTGATGGTTGAAAGCTCTTGATTGTTAAGTACATTATGCTAAAAAGCAAATAGTGAACTATTGATATATTACATTGATCAAGTGTGCTATCGTAGACCTCATTACATTGATCAAGTGTGCTATCGTAGACCTTCTCAAAAACAAATTAAGTGAGTTATTGACGTATTATGTTGATTGAGTGTGGTATGGTAAACTTGCTCAAAGACAAGAGTGAACTATTGACATGCTGATTGAGTGTGGTATCTTAGACCTGCTCAAGGACAATTGTGATGTCTCGATGTAGTAAATTGATTTATCGGATACTTGCTCAAGAACAAAAGTGAGCTCTTGATGTATTACATTTGATTGAGTGAGCTGGCACAGATGTGAACTCTTGATTGACCAGACTGCAACAAACATGCTCGAGTTCATGAATAAACCATGTAGGAGCTGCATACATGTCAGTACTTGAAGTGAACTCTTGGTTGACCTGAATATAAACATACTTCCTCATTCAAGTTCATGAATGAACCAATACATTTGAACAAACTACATCACATAGTCACCAATGTAACTTGGCTGTTTTAACACTGCCTGCTCTCTATTTTGATTGCAGGCCACTACAAGTTCTTCACAGATGACTACAGTCTGGCCCTGCTGCTCAAAGGGGTCTGTTTGGTGCACTGGGGCAAGGGGTTCCAGGCACAGCAGTGCTTTGAGGAGGTCCTTAGCATGTGAGTTACACGCGATGCTGTACTGTTCAGTTCTCTGTGTCCTTGGAACCTGAAGCATTGTTACAAGGCTACCCGCCTAAAAAGCACAAAAATTGTTGATAACATTGATTTAGTTATTTTGAAATTCATCCACAGTGCATGACGCTGAGGTTGACACCAAGACTTATTTGGTAACTTGGCGGAAATACCAGATTGCCAAACAAAATATGAGGTTGCCAAAAACGGACTAATAAAAGAAGTCGTGCTGTACTCTGCTCTCTGAACATTACGCATACTTTTGAATTTCTCCCCATGTAAAAATATGCACCATTCAATCTGAAACTCAATTCCTGCTACTGATGCAGAATGCAGATGATCATTGCATACACTGGAAATGCATGTTTCATGGCCGGTTCTTACCCAATTTTTGCTGAACAATTCCGACTGCCTATTGTAATTTAAATGGGTGTTTGATGTGTTCTGACTGGTGAGGGTGGCAAATGCAGTGATTTCACAAATCAAATGGAACAGTTGTGAACCAAAAGTAGTAAATGTCTGTTAGTATTTCAAAGTTTGAAATCTTAGTATTTCAAAGTTTGGAAGTCACCACAAACTTTAAAATATTCGGGGTATTATTGTCTGACACTGATACTCACTGTGGCGACTTTGTGGTGACTTGGGATTTTTTCCTTCCCAGAATCCCCCAGGGCTACCGTGAGATATGGACATGTGCGGATGAGTCATTTGTAATACATGGACATTCTTCATCGGGAGTGGACGTGTTCTCCTGCGAGTATGCGATAATTCATTGGCGACCTGCAGGTCAGCAAATCGAGCGCTGATTCGGATCTACTGTGACCACCCTGTACCATCTGAAGTGTGCCTTAATTTGTTCACAGATGCCATGATGTTATTTAAGTCTTTTGCATTCATTTTAGGTCCAAAGATCTTGTCCATGACACGTATATCGCTCCCTGGGTCACCGTGGAGATGGGTCTGCTGTACCTGGACCAGGGTGACTACACACGCGCTACTCAGCTGCTGGATCAGGCTAAGTGAGTGAGGGGAGGGCAATAAAACTTGATACTGGGTGGTTTGGATGGATTTATAACTCCTTCAATTGAAATTCTTTTTACCTAGTCTGGAAATTTGACTTATTTATGATGGTTTCAGTGAGTTTTTTAAAATGTTTATTATGAAAAATGTATAGCAATAAGAGTTAAGAATGACATCCATTAAATAAATTATGATTGGCGAGAGTAGCCAGACTGTGGAGAGCCGTTGTAACTTCCTTCACTCTTATTCGTCACCTCTCTACTTTTAATCCAACAGCATCCTTGTTTTTCCTTATTTCATCCTCTGGTTCACTGTCAGTTACCCAAGCACTATCCCAATAAGTTGTGATTAAACGTCATGCTATTTCTACGGCTTTCTTGTAATGGTTGTGTAAAATGCTTTTTTGGTAAATGATAGACAGTGTGATACTATTCCTGTGATTTTTATGTCACACGCAGCGTTATCTTAAGAAGACGCTGGAGTTTTTCTAAAGTACAGCTTGGAGATTTTTGATATGGTGAATTGATGAGTCGCCCAACTTCACGGGATTACTGTTCATAGCTATTAAACCTGGCTTTTTTCTATTTGAAAAAATTACCAGTGAGATCTGTTTTTATCTTGCTTTGTCTGAACGTTATTCAACAGGTTTTGTCAAAGATCTAGGCATGTTCTGGCTAAAATGGGTGCAGTAAATTTCCACTAATTTAGGACACAATGTAGGTGGCAAGTGAAATTTTGCTCATTCATTTTTCATAAGTAGCACAAAATAATTTCTTTGCCATTTTCAATTATCTATACTATGGCTACTACACCTGACGATACTCCTGAGAAATTGTGAGCATTCATAAGAATGTTAGAAGCCTCTGAAAATGAAAGCAGACCAGTCGTGGCGATCATTTTTGTCTGAAGTTGGTGAGATTTAACTGTTTTGTGTGTGATGAGCCGTTCTTCTCGTTATTGACAACAGGAGCAAGTATAAACAGTATGCCTTGGAGTCTCGTCTGCACTTCAAAATCAAAGCTGGTCAGTTGAAAATCAAGCAGATTACTAATCCCAGTACCACCAGTTTGGTGGAGCAGGAAAACGCCATGATGAATCAAGAGTCACCGAAGCTAAATGGACGAGCCATGCCACACTCAAGTAGTGCCAATGATTTTGATGAGCATGACAACAATTTTGAAGATGCAGTGGACAACTCCAGACCATCCGTGTCATTGAAAAATGAGACGTCATTTTGATGAAGCTGCTTGTAGGTTGTTTGTTGTGTGTACGTTGCACTAGTTGGAGATAATAAACTGCAACTGATCTGATTGGGGTAAAACACAACAGCTTGTTTAGCGTGGATGTTTTTACGGTTTGAGAATTGTGGGATATACTAATAATCCTCGCCATGTGCTGGCTGCAGAATTTGTAGGTGTACATTCCATGGTTTCATTGGTTGGTTTCATTGTGTTTGACTGACTAGTGTCCCACAAATCATTGCAGATATCCCGCAATACATTGCAGGTATCCCACAATACATTGCAGATATTCCTCAAATCTCTAACCGTAGAAGCTCTGTCCAACTTGTTTGGCACAATCAAAATTTTTTAACTTGGAGGCTTTTCATAAAAATTCATTTCTAGCAATCAATCAATGCACTTTAAACTAGTTATTATTATTTAGATGTCTTTTAATTGTATTAACATTTTAGATTTTTTTGTAGTTGATTAAATTATCTGAATGTATGCCTCTGTTTGTCTCATTGTATGTACAGCAGTATGTGAACATGCTGAATACTGCCTCTGTTTGTCTCATTGTATGTACAGCAGTATGTGAACATGCTGAATACTGCCTCTGTTTGTCTCATTGTATGTACAACAGTATGTGAACATGCTGAATACTGAATTCTTCCCATCTCACACAACATATTTATTTTTATAGTCTTAATTTTGGGAAACTTTGCAAGTTATTGAAAATCTTAGCTCTGTTTCATAGACCCAAAGGCATACTTATGAGAGGAAATATGTTCAGATATTCATTCTTTCTTGTGGCTAAGGTTAAAGTATGTAGACATTAGGAGTTGGAAGGCATTTTCGTGTACCTTCAGGTACACACAACTGGACATTGACAATTTTGATTAGTTAATTGCATCAGAAACAGTTTATGAATGTTTGTGCACATCTGGTCACATCACGAGTGCCAATGTTTACAAAACATATGGGGAGGCTATGATCTCTGAAATTTCTTTTAAGGTCACATAACACACGTTTAATTTATGAAAATTGCTATTTTGAATTGTACTGTTGCCATTGTCAAATTGACAGTACTTTTTGTTGTAACCAAAGTTATAAACGAAACACGAATTCTCTTTGAAGTTTGTATTTTAAAAACAAAGATCCACTGTACTCTACGAACAAAAGTGTGTCGATTACACCCGTATATTTGGCCAGTGTGTCGATTACACCCGTATATTTGGCCAGTGTGTCGGGAACGCCTGTGCTTTTCATGGGCCCATGTGTCTCATGTTTACTTGCTGTTCCCTGGAGTTTTAGTTGGTGTTCAAACATCTGGGCTCAGGATTAAACATGTGTACATATATTTTGTTTTTTCTATAATTCTGCTGTGTGAGTTGAAGACTAGTGTCTATTATGCCATCCTTGAATACATAATGGATTACACGGATAACTGTCTAACATAGTTTGCTCCCAATGACCTTTTCATTGAGACTAAAAGTTCAAACTCAAAACCGAGTTTTTATGTGAAATCTCAAGTCTTTGGCTCGAATTTAGGCTTCATCAATTGCGAACTTTGACTAGGAACTGATATGCAAAAACTATATGTACCTGAGCACACAGTAATAGACACTCGTTTTGAGCAGACCGAAATATAAACAATTTCATTATTTAGAATAGAAAGATTTAGGGCCCAGATCCTGATATTGTACGTTACACTCATTAGTTTTGCCTTTTAAGTTAGTACAGCTGTAAGGTGGCTCTCAATACTGCATGACATTTATAGTGTGTCCATCAATGCGTGCAATAACCTTAACTTGTGTGAAAAAAACAGATTTTGATTTAGGCCACTCTCTATGATAAAATCGATTGCATTCTGTTCCTTACTCTAGGCGACGTCTAGTTTTGAGAAGTTACTCGTCATTATTACTTAAGACCAGCTCCATTAAGTTACTCGTCACTGTAGGTTGGTTTCAGTTGCTGGCTGTTGGCAGAGTTGAAGACAATTTTATTGTAACCTATTACAGTTCAAACAAAGGTTAAGAATACATTGGTTTGTTAGGACACCACGCCATGGTCGAGAGTTGCTGTAGGCCTTAGTATCAACTTCATTGCAACTGATTGTTGTTTCTGTTACAGTGAACGTGCAGTAGACTGTCAAGTGGATGCAGTGTTACTACACACTGTCAATTGTATAATGTACTAAGTTTTATTATTTTCCTAACTTATTGTTTGGCAACATTATGTACGCATGTTATTTGCTTGAAATTTTAATAAAATGTTGATAAAATTAATATGATAAACACAGATTAGTGGTCCTTCCATATGCTATATTAGAAATTTCTTGAACAAACAAGTTGACATGAGGACACCAATATAATCAATGATGATGACTGCTTCAAAATCTTTGGTCAAAATAGTTATTTATTATCAAAAATATCACCACTGGTCACATTACTTCAAGTAACACACATAATGGCACTCATAATCAGAATATATCACAGAAAAAGTCACATAGAAATAATGGCCTTACACTTCTGAAACGTTTCACTGGACTTCTAGTTTTGGCAATATTAAAAGAATTCTTTATCTTGCACTGGTGATTTCACACAAGACTAATTTTGTTACTGGCTATCGTACAATTAGTAAATGCTTTAGAAACACTAGTGTAGCTTGGCAATTCACTATTTGCACAAAAATGTGTCGTGCATTGTTGTTTAGGACACATGCAGTGCCTCATTTTTTCATTATCTAGACAGACGTGAAAGTGTGCCCATTCCATACACGCAGAATCATTGTCGTTTTGGACACAACACCTTGTTTTGGACGATGCAAGTAGTGAATAACCCTTACTCCATGTCAAAGTAGATAGTGAGAATGGGCTCTCTACATAACTATTTAGTAACCATCCCAAAGCATTGTACTTGCTGACTTAACAGGTCTCTTTAGTTATTCTCAAACTTGTAGGTTTACAAGTATTTTTTTTCAAATACTCCTGAGATTTAGAGTGATAAAACAGGGTTTAGTATCCCACTAAATGTAAAATTCGTATGGTCACGTTTTAAGTACAACCATTTTGATTACGAAATTAAGCACAAAGTATGAAAAAATCCACATCATGTGTATGATTGGTGTCTCAAAGCAATCCATCCATGGCACTAAATTTCACCAAAAGTGATCGTAGTGATGCTCCATCACAACAAGAGTGAAAATCACAGCAAGTTCATCGCATATTTCTGCCTGCAGCTTTATCGCTTCTTCTTTCTCCGTTCAAAGTACATGAAGTCCTGCGAACACAAAGGTTTTGCTGAATAATAATGATAACCTGATCTGTTAACAACGTTAGCCTAATTAATCAAACATCTGATTACCAAATCTGTGTTAGAAGAAAGCACCTTCTTGCCTCCATACATATAAGAACAAAATGGAAAAGTCTGCTCATCTTTTTAACTGTACTCGTCTGGCATACTTCTAAACATTAATTTTCTTACAAGTTTTACTCAGCTGCTTTGCACAGTGGCCCTGGACTTATAGCTCTCGTACAACTGGTGAACCAAATATTTAAGTTAAATCGGAGACCTCTGCATTCTTCTTTTGAGGTGATTTGACATTTAAATACATGGTCATTGTTTCATGAAGTGAACATTTACTAATTATAAAAACCTTGAGTAATTTTTTTTGTTTCAAATAACAGATTGTCCAATTTGAAAAAGGTCGATTTTGTGTTGATTTTCTTAATAATAGCGTTCGACACCAAAGATACGCAATGACTTCATACCTAGAATTTAGGTCATACTAAATAATAGACAAAGCCAAGTGCAGACTTTAGGCGTGATATAACGCAATTGGTAATGTTGAATTTGTTAAGGAACAAACTATTTTTCTTAGATTGTCGTCACCAACTAAACTTATATCACAATCACCATCAATGCAGGGTGGTTAATAGAGATTTTTAAATTGGCACACTTTTGAGAAGGTTACTGAAATTGCACATTTGCGTGTGACGGTTTTTGGGCTAGTATACCTAAAAAACCAAGTCGGTAACTCACTAAATTTTTATTTCATATGAAACACAATGATTATCAAAATAAAAGGAATTGTAAACAATAGGCATGTAAATTTTAGTGTAGAGGCGCTAACATTAAAATTCGTGGTTCTCAAAATAAAGAAAAAAATTTTTACTAGCATGGATATAAGAAAATCAGTAGGAAATTTAAAGCTTTTAAAACTTAAAACTGACAGTATACGGTCAACGATTCGGAAATTAATCCATTTTCAGAAGGATTTCAACCATTTATTTAGAGGTGACTTTTCAATAATTTCACAGTGCATTTGTTTAGACAGTCACAAAGTCAAAAACTATTTTGAAGACCCCACATTTTTGAGGATTTGTAGCAGGCAAAGAGGAGAATAGAACTTTAAGCAAAATTCAACAACTGTGTTGAACCCCCTTAAATCACTAATTTGAGCTTTAATTCAATAACGCTGCTTTAATTCCTACTTCATTATGTTATCAGGCAGTCCATAACTTACAATTAGAAGCACAGCACCTACGAGTGTGCCTTTCATTTTCACATCAAGATCTGCAGGAACTGAAAGGAAAACATCCTCAGATCACACAGGCTGTTCAAAGACATGTGCTGTAAAGCAAGGAAGTGAACGATGTCTGGTCCTAAGTGAACAATGTCTGATCCATCAAGATTAAGTGAACCGTAACAGTTTTTTTATTGTCTGGTCCATCACGATTATAAGTTAACAATGTCTGTTCCATCTAGATGAGTGAACCATTTCTGGTCAATCAAGATTATAAGTGAACCATGACAGTTTTTTATTGTCTGGTCCATCAAGATTATAAGTTAACGATCTGTTCCATCAAGATAATAAGTGAACAATGCCTAGTCCATGAAGACTATACATGAACGATGTATGGTCCATCAAGATTATAGAATGAATTGAGGTTTTATAGGACAAGTCTAGACATTAAATCAAAATATCTACAAAGCTATAGATTTTAACTCAGAAAAGGTATATTCTCTAAAAGCAGAAATTTTGCAGTAGTTAATTTTTTACTTTATTAAAAATCTGACACTAATTAGGTCACATGAAAAATTGAGCACTGGATCAATTGACCAAATTTCGTTTGATATGTTAAATGATCAATAAAAAATCTTGAAAACACTAGTTTTCAGATATGATAAAACAATATCTGTGCATTTTTACTCTGGCTGAAAGTTTTGCAACAGCCCACCAATAAATAACAGTTAGAGCATTTCCTAGTGACCTTACCCTATTTTCTAAGTATTCACAAAATATATTTGGAACTGAGAAATGCAGTTATAAATAACTTGGCAGTGAACTCCAAAGCAGTTGAAACCTGTACCGTTATTTTTCAGTAAAAGGATACTTTGCACTTTATGGTAGAATTTGTTTATTACTGTGGGAAATGACATATTTATAAACACTATAATTCACAGACAACTTACTTGCAATTATGCATAGGATGCTATCTAACCCAAGTCTGCAATCTCAGCTTCTCAAAATGATGTCTCGTGTTTTACAGTTGATATGCGTGTTTACTTACACTGCACACCAAAGTTGTCAGCCCTAGTGAACATCTCTCTCACCCAGCCTGTCCATTGCTTCGTCACCTTTCCAATTTCATTTTGTTCTGCTGGTGTCACCACCTGAAACATGTAATGATAACAGTAAATGCTTACTAAGACGTCACTATGAACCATCTTACTGTGTGATAAGTCTGCGAATTTCGCCAAATACCTACTATCCTTTAAGGTTATGTACCGGCCTTATTGACATGTCTGTGCATTTTGCACAATACCTAGAAAACTAGACTTTAACTTAAAATAGATACTTTTTCAGAAAGACTTAGTAAATTAAAGCTTGTATATTTGGTTTTTAGATTCTCTCAATCTGTTAAAAATTGGGTCATGTGACCAAACGTATTATTGTCTTTTTAGTAAAATCCAGCAAAAAAGAAAAGGTACATCATTACAGCATAATGTCGTTCAGAAACTTTTCCAAACGTGATGGGTGATGAACGTGCGATAACATCTGGCTCTTTTGTTAATTGCCCAGCTCAGTCTTTTAACTGTCCCGTATGATAACAAGCAGGCCAATTATCTCCCAGGCTTCAAAGGAAACGTATCGTGATTGCATGATATTATCGAACGCATATGAACACCCCGTCAGTCAAACCCAGTGCGTCCGTTTGGACAGAATAAATTGTCTTAACTTCTGTTTTAGTTGGGCGATTTTGGTGATTCAAAAACGGAACATGATCAGAATTTGATGAGGAATTCAAAAATTTTATGCTATTGATTTAAGCTCAAATATGTTATAACTTAACTTTAATTTTTATCAGCCCAGCCCAGTCAGTCTAGGTACGATCTGATCGGAGATTAGAGCAATTATCGAACAAAAGAGCGCAGGCCCTCCGCCAACTATAAATGCCAGAATGGAATTAATCAGTCGTGTAAGATATTGGCTACGGGGGTAAACTTCCCAATTTGTTGTTGGGCTATAGAATCGAACAACCGTTGGGAGCAACGGGATGTCGCCGTCATGGGATGGCAAAACTCTGACGGTATCAATAACATGTCATATATCAAATTTGATTTGATGTAAATGGTCAAGGCGAGATATCTGAAACAATGTAACAGTTTTCTAAATATCATTTCGTTTTCATTTTATGCAACTTTCAAGAGATTTATGAGAATCATTATAAGGCGCTTTCCCATTAGGGGACCTTTGGTTTACCAAAGCGCCGCCAAAAGTTCGCTAACCGTTCCGACTAGACAGCAATATCAAAGTTATCGCTAAAATACCAGACGACGCAATTCACTCTTACCCTCAAACAAATGTTGAGTAGTGGGTCTAAGGCTAACTGAAAATTATTCTCCTCCCATTTTAGTGTTGATGGAAATGACCAGTGTCATTCTTCATCAGATATGCTTTCTTTTATTTATTACGTGTCTATTGAGAGCACGTCGGCTTCGCTACGATAACAAAGAGCACATTTTGTGAGACTTGCGTGATCGCCTATATCGTTGCCCCAACCCGCTGATAACTTTGGCGGAGTTTCGCTCTGACCTTTCCCACTACACTGAAGTTTCGGTGAGTACCAAAGCTTCGCTTTTAAATCCTACTATTTTCAGCAAAATTTCACTTGCTGATTAACTACCGGAGATAACCTTTCACAATTACTGTGAACACTTTCATCCTTTCACCAAAACGATAATGTTGAACTTAAGAACACATCAATAGCGGATTTGCAGCGCAGACGAACTACGCATTGCGCATGTGCGAGATACTTCCTTCGCGAAGGCTCATGGGATAGCTTGTGGTCAGGCATGTCTTGAGCAGGCTGGATAGTGTGTGCATTTGGAGTGATTTGCAAACTAAAAACCATGTTTCATTTTTTGCTTTATAATACCAAGCAAGTCCTCTCTCTCGTTTGTAAACACAGCGTAGCTATGATCAGTGACCGTGTGACCGAAAGCACGACTGTCGCCGTGTTCAGTATTGGGGTTATCGGCGTTGATTTCGAAATCTCCTCCTATTTCAGACAAGTTGAGAGTTCTTGGGTTGCTTAACTTTTGTAGCTTTCGTCGTGGATATGCTAGAGACGCTAATTTTAAGTGGAAACTCCGTCGGAATGTTGTTCTCATAAGTCTTTTTTCCACCAGGAAAATGTTCGCTGCACACACGATGGCCCCTAGGCAATTACATCGCACTGGATGCCGCATGCATTCAGNAAGTCTAGACATTAAATCAAAATATCTACAAAGCTATAGATTTTAACTCAGAAAAGGTATATTCTCTAAAAGCAGAAATTTTGCAGTAGTTAATTTTTTACTTTATTAAAAATCTGACACTAATTAGGTCACATGAAAAATTGAGCACTGGATCAATTGACCAAATTTCGTTTGATATGTTAAATGATCAATAAAAAATCTTGAAAACGCTAGTTTTCAGATATGATAAAACAATATCTGTGCATTTTTACTCTGGCTGAAAGTTTTGCAACAGCCCACCAATAAATAACAGTTAGAGCATTTCCTAGTGACTGTACCCTATTTTCTAAGTATTCACAAAATATATTTGGAACTGAGAAATGCAGTTATAAATAACTTGGCAGTGAACTCCAAAGCAGTTGAAACCTGTACCGTTATTTTTCAGTAAAAGGATACTTTGCACTTTATGGTAGAATTTGTTTATTACTGTGGGAAATGACATATTTATAAACACTATAATTCACAGACAACTTACTTGCAATTATGCATAGGATGCTATCTAACCCAAGTCTGCAATCTCAGCTTCTCAAAATGATGTCTCGTGTTTTACAGTTGATATGCGTGTTTACTTACACTGCACACCAAAGTTGTCAGCCCTAGTGAACATCTCTCTCACCCAGCCTGTCCATTGCTTCGTCACCTTTCCAATTTCATTTTGTTCTGCTGGTGTCACCACCTGAAACATGTAATGATAACAGTAAATGCTTACTAAGACGTCACTATGAACCATCTTACTGTGTGATAAGTCTGCGAATTTCGCCAAATACCTCAGTACTATCCTTTAAGGTTATGTACCGGCCTTATTGACATGTCTGTGCATTTTGCACAATACCTAGAAAACTAGACTTTAACTTAAAATAAATACTTTTTCAGAAAGACTTAGTAAATTAAAGCTTGTATATTTGATTTTTAGATTCTCTCAATCTGTTAAAAATTGGGTCATGTGACCAAACGTATTATTGTCTTTTTAGTAAAATCCAGCAAAAAAGAAAAGGTACATCATTACAGCATACTGTCGTTCAGAAACTTTTCCAAACGTGATGGGTGATGAACGTGCGATAACATCTGGCTCTTTTGTTATTTGCCCAGCTCAGTCTTTTAACTGTCCCGTATGATAACAAGCAGGCCAATTATCTCCCAGGCTTCAAAGGAAACGTATGGTGATTGCATGATATTATCGAACGCATGTGAACACCCCGTCAGTCAAACCCAGTGCGTCCGTTTCGACAGAATAAATTGTCTTAACTTCTGTTTTAGTTGGGCGATTTTGGTGATTCAAAAACGGAACATGATCAGAATTTGACGAGGAATTCAAAAATTTTATGCTATTGATTTAAGCTCAAATATGTTATAACTTAACTATAATTTTTATCAGCCCAGCCCAGTCAGTCTAGGTATGATCTGATCGGAGATTAGAGCAATTATCGAACAAAAGAGCGCAGGCCCTCCGCCAACTATAAATGCCAGAATGGAATTAATCAGTCGTGTAAGATATTGGCTACATGGGTAAACTTCCCAACTTGTTGTTGGGCTATAGAATCAAACAACCGTTGGGAGCAACGGGATGTCGCCGTCATGCAGGGATGGCAAAACTCTGACGGTATCAATGACATGTCATATATTAAATTTGATTTGATGTAAATGGCCAAGGCGAGATATCTGAAACAATTAATGTAACAGTTTTCTAAAATATCATTTCGTTTTCATTTTATGCAACTTTCAAGAGATTTATGAGAATCATATTAAGGCGCTTTCCCATTAAGGGAACTTCAGTGGTTTACCAAAGCGCCGCCAAAAGTTCGCTAACCGTTCCGACTAGACAGCAATATCAAAGTTATCGCTAAAATACCAGACGATGCAATTCACTCTTACCCTCAAACAAATGTTGAGTAGTGGGTTTAAGGCTAACTGAAAATTATTCTCCTGCCATTTTAGTGTTGATGGAAATGACCAGTGTCATTCTTCATCAGATATGCTTTCTTTTATTTATTACATGTCTATTGAGAGCACGTCGGCTTCGCTACAATAACAAAGAGTACATTTTGTGAGTCTCGCGTGATCGTATATCATATTGCCCCAACCCGCCGATAACTTTGGCGGAGTTTAGCTCTGACCTTTCCCACTACACTGAAGTTTCGGTGAGTACCATGCAAAGCTTCGCTTTTAAATCCTACTATTTTCAGCAAAGTTTCACCTGCTGATTAACTACCGGAGATAACCTTTCACAATTACTGTGAACACTTTCATCCTTTCACCAAAACGATAATGTTGAACACAATTACATTTCAATTACCACAGATTTGACATTTTTCATTCCAAAATCTCATGCTTTTCTTTCTGGCACTCAGTAACACGTCTTTTCCTTCAGAATATGTAGAACACATCTGGTGCACAATCAATAGCGTTACATCCCACCTACCCTGAAGTCAACATCATTGGTACAGCAGATAGTTTGACAAGGACAGCATGGCCCTTGGATATCAAACACATCATTACCAAGTGCATCCTTCACTGTGTACTTTGGCTTCCATGCACTTTGTCTGGAAAACATCCAAAAATCTATGATGAGTCAACTTAAGTGTTTGACATGTCACACATGGCCACTGTTTGAGCCTCCGACGTATCAAAAACAAGATCGAATAACCATCAACAATAAAAACCTAATGGTATTGACATGAGGTTAAGCAAAAACTGACAATTTTCTTTGGTTTTACTGGTGTGACACAGTGTGACCTGAGCTGCTTATTAATAAGGTTATTTAGGATCTTAAGAAAAGACTTCAACTCTAAGTCAAATATCAAAAAACTGCTTTGTCAACCATTAAAAGTATATATATTGTTTAAAAGAAGATCGAGAAATCTAAAAATTTATATGCTTTTTACTGCTCTGTCTTTATTATTGTCACATGACCACGGTTGTAAGACAAATTTTCATGAGCTGCTTATTACATGTCAGCCTAGTTTTCATGTATCGAGCAATATTGGAATAAGGTCGCTTATTTTTTTACAAAAATGCCTTGTGTTTTGCGAGTTATGATGGCATAAAACCTGAACTAAGTGAATAATCAAAAATTCCTGAAAGCGTTTATGAGACATAATGTAAAGTTAGTCATGAAGATTTTGTGAAATTGGCTGGGGGGTTGTTTTGCTATTGAATTTACATAATTTCTTGCACATGAAAATTTGACTTAAAAATGTGGTCATGTGACAATGATAAAGACACAATAGTAACAAGCATACTTTTGAATCCTCGATCTTTAGCCTTTCAAAAATACCTTTGATAGTAGACCGTGAAAGCATAAAATTTTTTCGGTGTATGACCTAAAGTTGAGGTCAGTGGTTTATTACGGTACTAAGTAAGTTGTACATCAACACATGAACATTAGGACATACATGTATGTACATAGAGCGCAAACCTGAACATTCGAGTGGCTGCAGAGGCACATGTGAAAATTTGTGAGTGCTAAATACAGAAATGTGCTTTAAAACATACTGTCAATTGTTTTTTGGGGATATAGGTAATACATGGAGATTACCACTCAAGCAGTGTGAAGTACAATATGGCTAAAAATTACATATCTCTGAACTTGTTTGACAAACAAACTGGAGTAATGTTAGGTTAGCCATAGCTGATTTTTTCAAGCTCCTGCGACACCTGGTGACAAGTGTCAATCTATAGGCTACTGTGATAAACTAGATGTGAACCAGCCCCATCTATGTGACAGTTTTTATATCACTTTTCTATTCCCAATATCTGGTTTATGATTATCATTTCATTACCATTGGGAGCTTCTGGTGATTATAAAACTACGATCTTCTCAGTTCGGTCATAAACTGATAACCTGTATTTACTTACACTGACTAAGAGCCGAGTTCAGTCACTGCTAAATTCACTGACGTTGCAGGTCAATTTCAAAAAGCCTATTGTGTGCAAATGCCACCCATGATTTACAACCATCTGTGAACATTCTAAGTCACTATGCAGACTAGTAACTCCCTCTAACCCCAAAATGATTAAAAACAGATGAAGTAACTGTCAACTTACGACTGTCTCACGTAACCAATTATTTGTCCAACAGGGGCCTCCACTGATACTTCATAAGCAATACAGTCAGTGTTGGCGCACCAACAACACCCAGCACAACATTTAAATTCTCGTTGAATTCTCATCACTTCCTGTTAAAACACAGAATGCAGTTATTTCCTATTCCAAATTCACCAGTCTATGTAGTCTATTGTTCAATTCTTCGTAAATATATAGAACTAAATAATCATTCTTGGGTATAACTACAAATACAGGTAGCTGCTGAATGCAAGCTTTACCGTACTATGCAATCTAGGAGCTGAAGTTATGATCATTTCCTTTACAAGGCAACAACACAAGTATGCAAACAATAAGGGGAATAAGACGAATTTCCCGTTGTTGAATTCCTAAGTACACAAATTTAAAAAAATTGCTTTTCAATTTCAATTTAAAAATTGTTGTTTGCATGGCAGATCGCCTAATACACCTGTCACCAAACAACATGCAGTGATGAAGCAAACCTATGAAAATCGGAAAACGTCGCTTTTAGCAAATATCATTTTTGTCCCAAAATGAAAAAAACTTTTGTAAAAGCATTTTCAAAAATGCAGCACAGAAATGCAACTATCAAATAACCATGTCCAAAAGTTTGTAATAGATGATATTGTCGATGAATAACTAAATCCACCAAGTGATAATACCTGTTACTGTTGAACATTTCAGCCCTATTCTTGGCATGTAATGAGCAATTTTTCATCAATATTCCTTCTCAGTTTTCATGTGTCTTTGTCACGTATGTCTTAGAAAGTTAATTGTAGCTCGATCAGCTCTGAGCACTAGTAATGCCAGAAATGGCCACTAGAGGACTCACCTGGTTCATGTTATCAAGCACGTGAATAATAAACCCCCTGTGGTGTCCACAGCACTGCCTCATGCACACGTCAGTTTCTGCATAAACCAAAGAAAGTCACACTGATTTCATCAAGGAATTTAAAATTGATTTTTCATTCATTAAAACATGTGTCTGCTCTTACAAAATTAAACCTTTGAACCATTACTTGCATGCTTATCAATGTCAAGGTGAAATATGGGGAATGTAACAATTTATTGTTGGGCACAGGTATTCAGAACCACTACTTTAAAAACAATTAGCCATCACCATGCAGTCTTTGTTAGGCTGTATTTAATATGTGAGCGATTTTGGAATTGGGTATGACATTTCCCAAATATCGGACACTTACATGTAGTGAATCATTCAGCAGAATCTGAAAAATGCACTTAGATCTACTAGGTGAAAGTTCATCAAATCGTCAGAAATAGTTCTGACTGCAATGTTTTCAATTCTTCACATATTTTGTAACACCAAGGTGAATTTTCGTTTGTGATTGATTGTAATTCTTGAATTTGAATTAGCCAACATTGCCTTTTTCTAAAATTTAGTATAAGGTCCGACCTTGACTAAAATAGTTACATTAATGCGAAACGTTGATATGCGAACAACGTGTGCATCGCATATAGCAGACATACAAGGGATAATTTTAAATAATTATTCCCACTAAATGGAGCAATGCTAGTAAACTTAAAATAGCTTCTAGGGGGTGCATAGGAAGAAAACAATGCTCTCCCAATGAGAGCACACCCGGCTGACAAGCCCATGAAAAATTGAAATTGGCACTGGGGTACAGTGGTCAACTTTTGGTAATCAGATATGTCCAGATGTCGCTATCTGTTGTCATCTTCATAAAAATACACTTGCTAAATTTTACAGAGATTAAGCAGTGATAAACAGCTGGAAAAAAAAACCGCCACTAGGGGGCATTTGTTGCTATTTACGCTATTCACTTAGTTCATTGCTCGTTTTCACTCAGGCTGTCCCAGTCATCGAGTCACCAAGTGAATAGCGTAATAGCAACAAATACTGGCGTCGAGGTATCTAGTGGTGATGAAATCTTGGAGTTCAATTTTATAGCTACCAATGAATAATTGTATGCAGCACAACTCACCATCACGGAGTTCATACTGTCCAAATTTCCGAGTGCTCTTGACAGCCGTATAGCTGGTCGATGTCTCTACTTCAAAATCTTTTACCAAGTCACATGCTGCTTCGTAATTTTCTACATAACCATGAAATTCGCCCCAGTGTTTTTTAAAATATTTCACCCATTCGTTTTCTTCAATCTCATCGTCACATTCCAGCTGGTCGAATATTGGAAACCGCGCGCTTTTGTCTTTCGTATCTTCTTGGTAAAAAGAGCGTCTAGGAATCCCCAGCGTTCCAAAAATAGAATCATAATTTTCGACAACAGATGTCCTTGCTGCATACCTCGATTGGCTCGTTGACATTGTCCCGCTCCCAATCTTAAACCATGCTCAAAACTAAAATTGCCAATAGGGGGCATAACAATGGTTGAATCCAACCGCTGATGCCATCCCATCCACGAAAGAAACATATCTGCAAATTTTCCAATTTTCATGAAGAGTTTCATTTGGAGATACAGCAGCTAGAGGACGCTGGCCGGATGACGGACAGAGATGACGGCAAAATTTTACCACATATAAATATGTGAGCCCATAAAAATGCCTGTCAGCATCAATTCAAGTTCGTTCCCCCTTTCAAACAGACTAGGACGCCCGCCTGGCGTAGATAATGGTGGCTACATACCTTCAATGGCAAAGTAAACTTGCTGTCCCATGGAATTCTTAATTGCATATCTGTTGTTCACTTCCCAGCCAGTCAAAACTGAAATAGACAATAAAATCATCAATTACAGTACAAATTTGTCTCAGTCACGGTCATGGTATTGATCAATACAATACAACATATTTTACAAAATGTTTCCCATTGATCCCAAATTCCATCTGCTTTTTTCCTGCAATATTTTGAGCGAGAGCTCGGATATGCGAGTGAAAATAACTCCATGGTGTCCTGTGACTTTTACCAGGTCGCCAAACAAAGTAGGAAATCGCTTTGTCAACATGCAAACTGCCAAATCAAGCCCTGCATCACACAACTAGAAAGTTCCATCTGAAATTTTGAGCAGTCGCTTCGAAGATACAAAGTCATGTGAAATGCAAAGTTACATAGGTTTTAAACATGTCACAGTCACAGGACCTCGTTACACTCAATTAAAACTAAAAACCATTCTTCCCCAGTAAACATGCAGGTACTGGGCCAATACTGGCCCTGAAATGTCTTCTGTATTGGCCCAATGATGTAGGCCAGTACTGGCCCAATAACATTCTGCACACCTTCCCCGTATTGGCCCCGATACAAGATTGCGGTATCGAGCCAGTAAAGG
>NMRA01000947.1:25695-62376 GCA_002633005.1 Phoronis australis | reverse complement strand
ACGCACATATGCACCCGTATGAGTACTGGCTTTTTTGCTCATTTTCTTCACGTCACTCAATCTTAAAAAATGTAATTCTAGCACAATATTATCTCCCTACCCTATACATGTGCTTCATAGCCTTGCACAGAAATCTCATTAGGTTATTAAATGAACTATCAGTTCACTTAATTGCTGCTTTTACACCTTGTCGAAGACACAAAAGTTTCCTTTGACAACTAAGCAAAATAGTAATGCTGTCTATAAGATCAATTGCAAAGAACTGCAATGAATTTTACGTTGGTATGGCAACAAGAATTCTTAATATCAGAATAACCAAACTTTCCAAAGATGCCAACAGTTCCTTATTCAATCACTTCATAGAATCAAACCATTGCATTACACTTAATGAGATGTAAACATTCTGGACCATGATGTGAATAGAACTAACCAGTTTTAATCCATGAAGCCTTACACAGCAGTGAGTTACATGCTGGGAACAACTTGAATAGGAACATTAGGGGCTTTCAACCTTCAGTTGTGGTAGTTCATTTCTATCACTGGATGTCTCTCTACTAGTCAGTAGTAATTTGCACGTTGTCTCATATGGTGGTTCTTCACTTACTTTGCACATAAACATTTGTCAAAATGGACTTTTTTTCCACTTTTCACAGACTAACATTAACCTTTGCACAAATAACGGGAACTTCGACATAAGCTGTTTTATGACACCCACACAATGCACGCCAGAGTAACATGTTCGGAATCTTTAATTTTGTAGACAAAATTAATGACAGAATTTCACTTGTCAGCAATATTGTGCGCTAAATACTCTCGAGTTCCGAATAGTCGTATCTATACGATTATTTTTTTCAGACTCGTTTTCCAGTCTATATGGCGCTTATTCGGGTCTCTACGTTTATTAATTTTCTAACCTTTTGCCACTATACACGATTATTTAATTCAGCAAGCTCAAATTTTTGTTTCATTCAATACAAATCTGGTGCACAAAAACTTCGCTGCGGACACCGGGTATCGTACCTTGGTCATAAAACAAGTTAATTTGCTCTAAACCTCTAGACCACCAGACACTCTGGTCAGAGCTCGTAATTTAGAAGAGCTACATACCACTCCGCGTTATACACGGAAGTCACATGTCATACATATTAAAAATTTTATTCCCTAAAATATACAACTGTGTGTTTCGAAGCGTAAAATAATCGGACTCCCAAGCAAGGGTTTACGCAGCGACCGTCTGTTGGACCATAGACGAGTATCTATGGTTGGACGGCCAGAATGTTATTTTCGACGGGTTCGACGGGATCTGTGTCGGCAAAATTTAAAAAAGCTTGAAATGATGACCACTTTCTCAATATTAACGGCTGGTCGTCAGTCGCTCAAAGAAAAAGGGGATCAGTAATTACAGAAATGAGAAATTTAATACACAAAAAGTGCCTTTTTCAATATTCCGCGCGCCCCGTGACACAGATCGGTGTTACCGGCAGCTCAACATACGTATCAAAAAAAACGCTTTCGACGAGTTTCTTTGGCTGATCCAATATTTGTGATTGCACCCTGTGAAAAACTGGCAAGCCATTACACCTCTTCACTGTGTCTATCCCCAAAGTTTGCGTTTCTGGGGGGAGTAATTCCGGGATTTTGCACAGCCAGTGTCATCTGCGGTTTCCGTATTGACATGTGCATTCTACATACTTAATCATGTCATCTGCCGCACAAAGGCCTAAAGAATTCGAGGATTATTTTACAAAACGAGAGATGTTCCAGAAACTGACATTGATTTAGGTGCTAGCAGAAGACAAATAATCCAGCTACAGATACGTAACGTGGTGATAACGCGGCCAGTCAACCAAGCGCAAATACCCGTGCAATTAATGAACGGTGCCGAACCTTTCAGTCAACAAAGTACCAACAAGTTGCCGACGTCATAGGACATCGGCATTTTTACAATTCGCTCCAAACTTGAGAACAGATTGTTTTTGTGAACAGGAAGAATGGACTTCTGACAATCTTGAAAATGACATAGTTGCTAACGTTCGACAATCCAGTCGATATCTATTGAAATTGATTTCTACTTGCTCTCCCATCCAAATAAATGGAAAAACGCACGTGAATCGGTTTGTTTATTATTTATACCTAATTAGATATTCAAGATGGTTGACGTAGTCGTGGTCGTGGACTTGAATGTTGGGCAATTCTGCGAGAAATCTCAATTTCTGGCCGTGTAAAATTTTGGATGTAGCCTACAGACTTTTTGACGTCGAATTCTGACTAACATTACGAGGGTATTGACTGTTCAAGACATGAGATTGAGAGAAAACAAAGGCTCGAATGTCAGGAACATTTATGATAAAAATGGGAATCGTTTGACCAAGACACTTTATTGTCTTTATTCAGACTGTCGGCTTCGTGGAAGACTGGATGTTCCTTCTGAAATCTTTACCTCCTTGTTAGTTTTTGGACTAAGTCAACATTGTCATCTCTAGTATGAATGTCATTCGTTTTGAGTAAAATGATACCGCTTACTGTTTGAAACACGTCTATTTAGACTTCCATTTAAAGTTATTGAATAAACGAATGGTCTTTGTTTTAGCAATGACGCTTTTATTCCACTTCACTGTACTATGTTATGGCATGGGTGGATACACCACTGCAGCAATTAAACAATGCTAATGTTCAGTTTAAAATTTTTTCTTTGAAACAATTACTTAAAGCGGTGGTAAGACAGACAGAATTTGCTTCTTTGCACTATTATTCCTATCTATATCATTAGATTTTGCACTTCCTATTATTTCCATCTGCCGTTACTTGATTTTACGCAAATTTGTAATCAATGTTATTCCAGTCAAAATTTTCCACAAATTTCCCATCTATATCATTATTCCCTAGAATTTGCTGTTTTGCATTATTATTCCCTTCTATATCATTATTAGGTTTTACCTAAATTTGTAAGCAATATTATTATTCCAGTCTATACTATGTTTAAATTTCCACAAATTTGCCGTCTATACCATTATTCCATTCTATACTATTATTAATTTTTTCCGACAAATTTCCGGTCTATACTATTATTCTACTTTTCTAGTGGCAAAAATGTTGGGTCTATACTATTATTAGAGTCTCTACTATTATTAAAAATCGTGAAATTTTCCAGTCTACACTATTATTGCTGTCTCTACTACTATTCGGAACTCCAGAGTATATAATACTACAAGGTATGACACTCGGGACAAGGAATTCTACGGGTGGTTCACTACCAAGAGAAAGATATATTGCTCGTGGTTTATAATGAATATAAAATAATTGCAGGCGGTCTGATACACGTACCAGACGTGCGCAGGCCTCGCATGTGGGCCCATTGCACTGATCACCTGGAAATATTTTTATTTATGCTCGTGATTTGTTGGACCCCTGTTTTGTGTACATTTGTTGAGTTTTGTGTTTGATATGGGCGAATCCCGAGTGTCATATCTTGTAGTATATTGTGTGCCCAATTTGTATTGGCCATTGGCCGCATTGGCGACGATCAGAAGCTGAGAACGTCTGTGGTATAAATCATGTTTTGTTTACTCTTACAGACACTGGCATGGCATGCAAAGCGAAAAAATATGAAACTTACCTGAAATCTGAAGTTCACTGTGAAAATCCTTCACTATTCTGTTACACACGTTGGTTTCAAACTCTAAACAACTCAAGTGTTCTTCAACGGAAATTTCAAAATGGCGGGTTTTTTCATGAAGGTCATCTGGTGGAAGGTTTTCTTTAAAAAATAAAATTACACTGTAATACAGCTGCTGGTAATTAATTTTTTATGAAAATTGAAAAGTTTTATTGTCACACATCTGATTTTTTCAAAAAAGTCAAAAGTTTCAGCCTTCCTGTGGGCAAGCCTCTAACTGCCCTCTTGTGTTCAAGTCTGTGTTTACCGGTCCAATACCGGCGAGCCGCTAAGAGAAAGTTCACTGGGTTAGTGTCGTGGGGACGGTACTGGGCCATTTGTGGCCCAGAAACGTAAACCGGTATACGGTACACGCGTTATCAAGCAACAGAAATCCAGTACTGGGCCAATATTGTCATGTTTACTGGGTCAGTTGACAATAATTAACGACATTCTGTGCCGGGCATAAACTATTCGTTTACTCATTATTTTTGGTAAAAAGTAAATTAATACAAGCTATACATGCGTCATAGCACTGTCAATCAGACGTTGTTACATTGTTTTGTGATCCAAAACAAAACACCAAGATTGTAAATTTTCAGTTGGCCTGGAGATTGAGATATCGATTACGCTTGTTTTCCAAAACTTTTCCGTCACCGAGCCAGTGCTTTACCTTGCATCAGCTCCACCTGCTGGTGAATCAGGAGCTGGTCAACTAAGGTCAGGTATTCCAAACCCGGAGGACACCCAGGAGCAGCTGTAGGCCTCTCCATCCATTGTACTTGTTCTGTGATTAAACACTCATCTCAGCCACTTGCACATGGCCATTATCTAACTGATCCAAGTACACAAACTCAAAACATGAAGCATATGGGTTAGAGATTATTGTGAACCTAAGATAAAAACAATTATCTTGTGACGTATGAAACTTACTGTTGTGAGAGGGTAGCGTATGCATGGGGATTACTTTGAAATATAGATTTAACAGGGTCTGTGAAAAAAACAGCTCTGCCATTCATATGCCTCATTATACCAAAAAGCTATAGCATTCAGTTACTGCCATTTGATGAATACGAACAGCTATTGTCTACACAGAGCCAGAGTAACAGGAACAGCTATATCATGTCTACACTGGGCCAGATGGAAGGGGTGACAGTTCGTTTACTTATTGTTTGATATAAGGCTTATGTAGTAATATGAACTGTTCATTGTGTGTTTTACACTGTATGTCTCAAGCACTTAACTGTCGTTCTTAAGCTCAGAAAACGATCCCTCGTCTTAGTAAGGGAGAGGTCAATACCAGTTTTATGCTTATTGTAACTGTGGACTAAACTAATTCTCAAGGCTTGGGATGACCAATGACAAAAAAGGAAAGCAATTCTAGTTGGCGTATCATTCTACAAATTAATAGGCTTCATGTGATAGAAACACATAAAGTCACATTTAATGATATAAAGAGACAAAATAGAGGAAACTGGATATCAACTAAGAGGAAATCGAAACCAGCACTGAACTCTTCACTTGGGCACAAACGAGAAATTAAAGATTTTCTTGATTAAATAATCAGGGTGTGCTGAATAAACTTTTGCTTTTCGACTCTCTGATAGCTTGCGCTGCACCCTTAAGTAGTATGTTACATGTTGTTCTTTAGTAGAGTGGGCTATGGCCTTTATTACATATAAATTGATTAAATAAACTGATTATAAACTTCGTACTTGACTAGTGAGTCAAATTGACTGATTAACCAAGAATCCTCACTAGCCTGTGCGTGGTCTTCAGGTTGCTAACACCACCCAATTCATAATCATTAAGTTAATTCATCTTGTTCTAACAAAACAGTGCTTTCCCACCATTGGTGAAACCGTTATTTGAGCACATGACTCTGAGAGACACGACACTCAATGAAGGTCACCCCTTCCACCATCATGTAAACAGTATCCATTATAAATGGATGAATTAAGGTAAACACCCTAGAAAATTGTCCATTTTGTCCAACTTTGGAACAACGTATCTCAAAAAGGAAAACCTGTGATTTTGACGAATTAAATACATGAGTTGCATAAAAACAAAACAAAACCATTAATTAGAGAACTGCAACAGCGTTTTAGAGATTTTATCTTGAACAATTCCATCATATGAAATTTGGCTTCGTTATTGATAGCATAGTTTTGGTGTGAATGCATCTTTCCTTTTTGCTATTTTTTTCAAAAAGCAAGGTATTAATGTAACCTCATTAGTGGCAGAATGGTATCAAATTCTACAGAATTCCTACTTTCATAACATCATATACGTTTGTTGAATTAAATTGTTTAATACATTTTTGGCAAAATGTACAGACTTAATTGTTGATAAGGTCCCATAGTTTTGGCCTATTAATGGATATCAAGAAAATGTGTGGAAATTACGCCAGGTAAGAAATTCGCTTCAAGTACATACACGCAAAATAAGGAGAAAATTATTTTTCAATAATAATTTTTGGTGAGCAAAATGAGGTGCGTGTTAAATGAGTGGAGAGTTTGCATAATGTCTAATACAGCCAAAGGCTGAGGTAAATAGCCAGTTAGATTATACGTGTATAGTACATTTCAAACTACTTAGAAAGCATTATGTGAAGATTCAACTCATCATTGCTGTTAATACAACAGGATACTGTTCTCTCATCTTGTTAGCTGGCACATAGCTACAGACAAAAAACAACCATGTGCAGGCACTAGACGATACAATTGCCTCTGAAATTAGCTTTATTTGTCCAGCTGTCAGAAAGCTGCACTTCTTAATAAGTACCGAAGTGGACCATAACTGTATTCTATAGTGCTGGCTTACCTGGCTGAAAGTTGTTGTGTCCCACAGGCTGGGACAAAATTGGCTCCTTATCATTCATTTGGAATTGTATGAATCTCACTAAAAAGTGAAAAATACAACTTAACTTTACCAACCAAAACAATGTAAATATTGTAGTTAGCCAAGTCACAGAAAATTACACTAAAGGGTGATTTCTGAGATTTTCAGTAAGACGAATTCTCACTGTGTCAGGGAATGCAATGCAAATTAGATTCTCAGTGCATTCTCACTCTAGAATATCATTGGAATCTCATTACAATCCAATCATTATAATTATAGACAGTGCCAATGCCTCTATATAGCAGTAGAGATGATGCTCCCATAGGACGAACCTTCATACGCCAGAACGCTTTTGGGTGAATTATGAGACATCATATCCCCAGGTACATGCAGTGTAAAAATGCAGTTGCTGATTTGGGCAACTGAATGAAGAACTGCTCGAAAAAAAAGTTTGATTATGGCAGTTTTTGTTGGAAGCATAGATTAATTGGCCTCCTGAGGTGGCCCTCTATGCGCAAAATTTGAGGTACTTCATAGCAACGTGACTTTGATGGTTTAATCAATGTGAGGCATAATTCGATGAAAACCTTCTGGCGTACATGTATGAAGGTGACGGGAGCATCGCCATGTTGCCCCAGGAATATATACCTTTAGGTTACTAAGGTTACGGTTAGAGTTGGGGTTTGGGTTAGGTTTAGAGTTGGGATTAAGTGTAAGGATTTGACCAAATGAGATTTCAGAACACATGTATTATAGAAGCAGAAACTTGAAAATTTCCTGTTTGGTAGGGTCAATACACAATTGCAAATTTTGTAGATATCTATCTAGTATATAGAGGAAGGTCTAATTTTGCAGTCAACTTTCTCGGAATAAAATTTATATGGATACCGAACAAAATTTCACAGTTGTGTCACTACCTGTGAAATGGCAAACACACCCTATTACGATACGACCAAAACTTCACAGTTACGGTAAGTCTACTTAACTGCGAAATCACGCTTACACCCTATAAGGATACTGACCCAAACTTCGCAGTTAGGTTATTTGCTTAACTATTTATTTATTCATTTAATGTCATCATTCATGTCATTTCCATCCTTGCGTTTTATTTAGTTCATTATTTACCTGTAGTAATATTGTTTTACATTTCGTATTTCTTGTCTCTGCACTTTTTCAATACCATTGTGGATCGTGCTTGTTCTTGGTATTCTGGCCTTTCTAATGGTTTTAAATCAAGGGCTCGGTCCAGGAGATTGACAATAAAGTTCATTCTTGACTTAAGTCTAACTTTTGTCTCAAGTTCCAAACATTGAAACTTCCACGTCCGGTCGCAAGAGTCAAAATTAAGACAAAACTAAAGCCACAAACTTAAGTAAAACTTTTTTGAAATAGACTTGAGACAAATATAAGTTTTGTCTTAAAATTGACTGTAATTTCAGATTTGTCTTATCTAAATCAGTTTTCTTATTTTGCATGAAGCACCATGGACATAACTTTATGTTATTATCCTTTAATGTACATGTTGTTTTTATTCTACTTCTAATAAGTATTTAATTCTTTTGTTTCATGTAATTATTTCAATTTGCCATGTTAATGTATGTTAGGAAGAGATCATGGGGATGTCTAACAAACAAAATAAAACTGTTAATTTTTTACAAATCGACAAGTCAGTAAACTTTTATGGTTTATTACGGTAAAACCGTTCGAATACTCACGGTAAGAGTTTTATACGATTTCAGGATGAACATGCCCTGTCCCCATTTAATAGTATGGTGGGCCGTTGAGGGGAAAGTGTCGCCGTAAAATTACGCTCGTAATTACGAGCGTAAATTAAATTGCAGGAGTGTCGCCGTACAATTACGCTTGTAAATTAAATGGGGGAAATGACGCCGTAAATTACGCTCGTAAAATACCTTAAGAACGTTCCAAATTTAAACCAGTCAGTGTTGACCTAACATAAACTACTGTTGCTAGGCAGCTCGTTCTTGCACAATCGCTGACATTGCAGAAGCGATTTGATCCGCCATGATTCAGGGCTCGTATCGTAGACATGTAACCCGCCAGTAAATAAGTATTTCCATGAGCACGCGCGACCGTGGATTGTAAAACCCAACGTTATCGGCTAAGAGTTTAAACTGTAAATTACGAGCGTAATTTTACACCGTAAAAATTACATTACGCTCGTAATTTTACGGCGTAATTAACGGCGTAAATAAGGGCGTATTTTTCCGGCAACACTTTCCCCCCAACGGCCCATACATTTAACCTAGTCCACGTTTCTTGCGAGAGACCAAGACCACTCAAGCCACTGCGAGATATCGCCATGTACGGCCTACTTTTAAGGGGAATACATCATGATCCTTGGTAGTGGTCTTTACGGCGTTTTTACGTTGCTCCCAACTTGTTCGATTCAATGGCCCAACAACAAGTTGGGAAGTTTACCCCTGTAGCCAATATCTTTTTACACGACTGAGTAACTCCATTCTGGCATTCGTGGTTGGAGGCCAGCTCTCTTTTGTTCGATAATTGCTCTTATCTTCAATAAGATCTTATCTAGCCTGACTAGGCTGTGCTGTTAAAAATAAAAGCTAAGTTATAACATATTTGAACATGAACCAATAGCATTTCTGAAATCCGCGTCAAATGGTGATCATGTTTATTTTTTGAATCGCCAAAATCGACCAACTGCAACCAAAGTTACGATAATCTATTCTCTAGGCTTTCCGAATGTGCCAATTCACTCTGGGTTTGACGGTGTTCACACTTGGTCTGTAATAAGCCTGGTAGATATATACATGTACATGTAGTTCGCCCGCCTGTTGTCATAACTAACAAAACACTGTGCTGAGTTGGCAGTTAACACGCTCAGAACCCCCTGCGTCTGTTAAAGTCACTGGAGTAAACGGGAAAACGTTGTCACGGATATTTCTGAGAAATTTGGTTCAATTTACAAATAGGCTGCACGTGATTTTGCATAAGTGACATAACAGTAAAAATTGGGTGGGCCTTATGATAACTGAAGGTATGTGTGCGATTTCGCAATTAAGGAAGCAACTCCCATACAAAAATATTCAGTAGGAACCTAACGATCCTAGGAAATCCTATTGGATCTTATAAGAAAGATTTCCTATAGGAATTCCTAAAAGATCAAAATTTCCTATAGGAATTCCTATAGGATTTTTCCTATTAGAAATCCTATAGGATCCAACAGAAAATCCTATACAATTCCTATGGGAAATCCTATAGGATCCTATAGCAATATTTTAAGAATCCTATAGGATATTAGACCAAAATCCAATTGGACTCCTATTGGATTTCCTATATGAAATCCTATAGGAATTCCTATGGGATTTCCTGAAGACCAAAGTGAAATCCAATGGGAAATCCAAATGGAATTTTTCGTAAACGCATATGTAACTGCGAAATTTAAGGTATTTCTACAGGGTGTGTGTGCACGCGATTTCACAGTTAAGTGACACAACTGCGAAGTTTGGATCCGTATCCTTATAGGGTGTGTGCGCGATTTTGCAATTTTTAAGTGATATAACTACGAAACTTGGGTAGGAATAATTATAGGGTGTGAGTACGATTTCGCAAAGTATTGACATTACTGCAAAATTTAGGTCCGTAGTAGTTTATCCTATAAGGTGTGCACGCAATTTCGCAATTAAGGAAGTGAAATAACTGAAATTTGGATCGGTTTCCCAGCTGCAATGCGCTTGCGCGATATTGCTATTAAGTAATTAAGTAACATAATAACTGCGCAACTTGGAACAATATACTTTATAGGCTAGGTATTCTATCGACTGTTCCTCTATAGAGAGAGATAATTAACTCCAAATTTTGCAGTTATATCTATATAGCCAATGACTATCCGTGTCTGTGCTGGCGCAGCCAGCAGTGGTCGCATGTTTAGTCTACACCCTGTTTGATACAAACCTGCGCCTTAATCCGAAAATCACACTCAATCCAAGCGAGGTATTAGTTGAATAAGCACCATGCACAAACGTACAGATATTCGAAATACGTACAGTGTAGAATGAAACGGTGACACTGCTTTTTTCATGTAGAATCAATTTTCAATCGATGGCAACTCTGTCGTCCCTTCAACTATCACATGACTAAAGCAAACATCGGCATCAATAACTGGGTCATTTCGTGCCCTCAAGTGATCTCAAGGTCCAAAAGTAGGTTAAACAAATTCTGGCAAAAATAGCATTTTTACACTCCTACATTACATTTTTAGTAGGCCTAATAATGTCCACAAACCCAAAAGTTCGAGCCCCTGCATCCCTACATTTTAGGCTGCCCATACGAAAATATTAAATAGGATAGGAATTCCCGGCTATAGGATCCTATAACGGTATAGGGTCAAGATTTCCTATGGGAATTCCTATAGAAAAAATCATATAGGCATTTTTTCAGAAATCTGATTTCTAAACATGAAACATAAAGACAGCTGTAAAATGGTCAAATGCGGACTTTTGAACATGTTAAATATACGTATTCGTAAAAAGTGTGTCATGTCTTCCTCTAGTCCTGACGTTATCTGATTATGCTAATTACTATCGTACGACCCCATCAGGAAAGCCTTAGCGCGGAAAAAAATAAGTGGCGCTCGTACTAATCGACTGCAAATGACATAATCTTTGTGATTCCAAGCCAGACGTCAGTCCCGTGTCACAAGAAAACTCACCATTCGGTGACGGCTGCGGCAGATTTCAAATCTCGGAATTTCCAAATCACAAACGGTCTATTAGAGACAACAAAATTGTTTAATTAAATACAGCGACACAGAACTGGACAGTCCCACTTGCACAGAATATTGAAGTCCGGCACAATGTCGTAGCGTGACGTCAAGAAGTCAGTAGCGCGGTGCGGTGGGCCGGGGCCACTTACTCAATCTCATCAAAGGTTTATCCACAAAGACATCAGGGTACGGTGAACCAATCAAGGTACATGTACAGGGTCCTTGCGTGCGATGCGGAACAGACTGGCAACTTAGATCAATGGAGATTTGTCGTACCAGGGAACTAATCTGTATATAGCCGCTCCGTGACAATTATTAAGTCGGGGCGTAAGGTGGTGTTAAACATCATCTTACGAACGAATGGCTCACGTGCAGCATAACAAAAGACAAGACACGAGTCTTTTCGCACCTGGGTCAGACAATCCTAATACCTCGCGATGGACTGACGTTCTAACTACAACAGCGAAAGCAGCAACGACAGTAACTGGGAATTTGAAGACAGTGTAGAGACGGAAGAGTTAATGAAATAGGGCGAAACTGAAGATTACGAAAATGTAGAAATGACTTTTGGATGGATTAGTGCCGTATACGTCCGAATCAGAGGAAACCAATTAATGTGAAACTGATTCGAAGGGGGAACCGGTCAACTGTCACGGAGCACACTACGGACCGTCTCGTAGGCGATGTTTAATTGTTGTTGGGGTGCAAAATTTATAATAAATCAATAAAATTGCCAACATGGTATAATTCAAATTAAGCCGACGTTATTTCTTGCAGTTGCGTGAAATTCCAAATGATTTACCGTTTTATTTCCACCAGATTTCTTTCTTGGTTTCAGCGGCGCAGCACTGCTAAACGGGGCAGGGCTATAGCCCCACAGCCCCCTTTGGGGTACTGCCCATAGATCATGGGGGCCGGAGCACTCAGTGAAAAAAGTGGGAGGGCTATACCCCCCAGTCCCGCCCATATGAGCAAACGCTACGACACCGGCGAATTCAATTTTTAAGTTGAAATTGCGTCGGAAGTCACCTGTTTTTAGCTTGCCACGGGAATAGTATGCATTGGATTTAGATTCTAAAACAACCGTGAGTACAGGTCAACTAGTCGATTTGTATTTTTACTAAATTTCTCATGTGATCGACACAAACAACAGCATACTAGACCGACAGGAATTTCTAAGCTATTGATGAGGTACGGCGGGCAAAATATCAAACAAAGAACGACCGACAAAACTAACACAACGAATATGTCGCTGCTTGACACGACAAAATCTGTCATTTTTATCACTACGGTTCTTCATTTGAAGAGAAAGGCAATTTACACAAGGCGAACGAACCATTTAGGTGGCCGACGCAACTAACTGCACGCCGATCACCGCAGGAAAGTCTCAACGTTTGAGATGGGAGTCAATATCAATGAATAAAATGGACCGAAAATGTAGCACAGCGAATTGGTTGTCGCTTTATAAACTATCGTTCAATGTGAAAGGCCAATTGTAGCGTTTGAAGTCAGGGCGTGCATATTTTTGGCAAAACAAGAACCTTGATCTCGCAATCTTTTCAAGAAAGATTAAGTCTTTCTCTGCTGAGTTTCGAGAAGATTGAACCACTATTTAGAAACAAAAGAGGTAATTGTTGGAGACCAGAAGCAACTGGGAGTGGAACCAATATATGCTGGAAAGTTCTCTGATAATAGAAACAAGAGCAACGCGAGCGTTGAAAAACACTCACGAATGCACCGCAAACAGTGTATTTCTAGAGGTGTTTATTTGGAACATACAAATGGCCACTAAATGACGCAAAATACGTCAAATCCATCCGAAAACTGGCAGGTGTCATCAAAGCTATTTATCAAATTTCATAAAAATGCGTCACGGAACTTCTCCGTTCGAAAATGGAGGATGGCATCATCTTACTAATAGATGCCTAACTGCCATTTTTCCGTTGAGGACCTCCAAAAATACAGAGGCCTAAGTGAGCGTAAAAAATTAAAATCGCCGCTAGGGGGCACACCGGTAGTCGGACAGGTCCGAAATTGGTCTTTATCCGCCGTCAATTTCATAGCAACACATTTGCTAAATCTCATCAAGATCCTGTGAGAGTTTTAGGAGATACAGCTGCGGACGCCGGACAGAGATGACGGCTGTATGCGACCACATATAAATGATTGGCATGCGCGCACACAGCCTTCAATTTGGAGGGGCTCGAATTCCTGGCGTTGTGGTCCTTTTGCTAACAAAAGAACCGGCGGACTAAAAAAAAGAGCACCAGATATCAAAAACAGTATGTTGTACTCTACAAACGTTCCGATAAATCACGATATAAAACAAAAAAATGTAACTGTATGCAACTCACAGAAAATTAATGTTATTTTTTTGTTTAAAAATTCCAATTCTCTGCGTACGTCCGTCATAACCCCTTTAAAGGCAATTTNACACACACACACACACACACACACATCATTTAATGGAAATACCACTAAACTATACATGATTTAAGTATGTAACAGATTCATTGCATGGCAGCACTGAGGCTCTCCCACATTGTAATGTTAATGTTGTCCGGTTCTTTTTGTTTTTGAAAATAAAATATTGTAATTTTAACATATTTCGACGTGAATAACTTAAAGGCAGACCTATATCAATAAAATATTGGCCGACAGTGATAACATAATCAACAGGGAGAATTAGGGAGAACTCAAATGGCAAAACATGACTCGAATTCATTCTTGGTTATTGGGAGTGTGTCAAAATATATTGAACATTAATCAACAATCTTTGCACTATCTCACAATGGAAAAACATATGTTCAGTATTCAGCACTAGATTGCAGTAGGAACATTTATCTGAATTAACAATCTTCATCTTATATAACAAATAATTAGTAGACATTCCGTTACGCAACAACATTTACTTAAAAGATTTAATGCATGGATTGAAGGGAAGTGTAAAAGACATGGAATTTGATATCTTGTTTTGAGTAAAGCTGCAACAAATTTTCATAATTGTCTATTTTTGCAATACTTCTGTAACAAAATACTTTTGACTTTTTTCTTTTGCAATTTTATTGTAATCTAAGCAAATTTTATTGCTGCAGCCAACCAATCGCTAATGACCTTCATTACTTTTTCCTAGAAAATACATTTTGAATTAAAACTCAGAATTTGAAAATCTTTTAATTTATAGTTTGGCTTGAGCACCTCCCACGATAAAAACTTATTTTCAGCATCAAAAAAATCATTGATAAAACATAGCCCATTCTTGGCAAAATCTTTATAATTTTGTGACTCATTATTAAGTGTTATGCCATTTTGTAAAATGATTTGATCACAAAGAGGCAGGTGGAAGTAAAGAAATAGTATCTTTAAGTTTGACTAGCTTACCCTATATTGAAAGTCTGGAAGTTGAGACAAATCTTAGATTTCAATGAAAATGAACTTTTTGTTCACCCAGATAGCATCACCACGTCGAGCCGATGTCACCTCGTCGGCTCAAGGTCTGTAGGTCGGCGGTCGGATTTGTGACGTTGGTGCGTCACTTTCGAGATACTGCCTTTAAACGCCTATTTTGCACTTCCAATTAAATTCGACGCTCCATCGCGATAGTATTAGTCAAACTATTTGACCTTCTCGAGTACTGTTTAGTGACGTCGAGCGCGGCCCCGGGACGCCAGTATCGGGCACTTGACGTTGGGCCCGGCGACGCGGGTACGACGCGCTGGCAGAAACCGTGGGGTGCGGAGTCCGACGTCGGTCCAACGTCGTGTCGCAGTCAGAGTGGGTTCATGTAATGGCGTCAATTTGAGAAACGAAAATTAAAAATCCGTCTATCAGTGATTCAGGAAAAAGTACCCAATGTAAAAGTATTTCATTCTAATCGCACTTTATAGTTTTCTCAGCGCTCATGAGAAGTGCTGTGGTGGTAAAATTTGAGGTAAGTAGGTGCCCAAAGCCCATCGTATCGCCTCGAGCGCTGAATTTTAAAAGCACATTGAACTCGCAAAACCTGACTCACAAAATGTAGGGCGAGAGGGTATTTACATAGAGTCTGTAGAGGCGGATTTTGGATGTCGGAGAAAGAGGGTCCATCCACACATATAATGTATTCGAAGGCAAAGGTCCATGTGCATTCCAAGCGGTCTCGGAGCGTAACGCCTAGAAAAGATATGCTGGCTGCGACTTTTAGTTGCCCGTCGGGTGTCTGTTTATTTATCTTGAAATATTAATTAAAAAATTCCATTACTCGGTAAGCAAACATATATGTCTGGTGGTTGCGCGCGTCCGCGAAATGTTCGGCAACAATGCTGTCGTCAGCGTAGCGCATTGATGCCGTAAGCTATGGTATCGAGACTATAACCACAACACCGTCACTTACGGTACGTAGACACTAAGTTAAAATGTAAAAAAGTGGTTGCTACGATAAAATGTAAAAAGGTGGTTGGCTGCAACTATGTGTGCTTACGCCCCGCCCTACAGTGGGTAGGCGCTATGTTAAAAGACAAAAAGGTGGTTGGTTGCGCCTACAGCACTCATTTTTGCTCAGACGTTTTCTTCATGAACTGGTGGTCATTGGTAAAACGTACACTCTCTAATTTTCAAACAGTGTCATGTCTTCCACCAAATTTACAACAATTCAAATCAAAGCAGTGACAGATCTACATTTTCAGTATAAGGGGGGCAAGGGTTAGGATTCGTGAGAATCCGAGGCCCGGGCGCCGCGCGGGGGAGGTTTGGGGAGTGGGTTTCCCCTTCCCGTGTACGATATTTTTGGTTTTTGTAGCTGATTTCGTTTTCCTGGCGATGTTTTTTTTTTAATTTTGATTTGTGATCCTGTCCCATAAGGGCCCCGGGGGATCCCCTGAGCCCCCCCCTTAGATCCACCTCAGTCTGCAAAGTAAGAGTTCGCGGAGCGCCTGAAGGGTGTAAGTTTACTTTTCTTCAACAGGTGTGGCTGACGTAACAGAAAACAAACATTCAAAAAAACCATCCCACAGAAAACAAAACTTCAGAAAACGAATTTTAATTTAGGCCACTCTATATGATAAAATCGATAGCATCCTGTTCCTTACTCTAGGCGACGTCTAGTCGTGAGAAGTTACTTGTCATTATTACTTAAGACCAGCTCCTTTAAGTTACTGGTCACTTCAAGTAACACCTAACACACATACATGTACATGTATCACCACGGGTCACCACATTGCTACAACTAACAGATAATAGTACTCATAATCAGAAGATATCACAGAAAAGGTCACATTGAAATAATGACCAAAGTTTCACTGGACTTCTAGTTTTGGCAACATTAAAAGGATTCTTTATCTTGCACTGGTGATTTCACACAAAACTAATTATGTTACTGGCTATGTACAATCCCTTTTAGAAACACCTGTGTAACATGGCAATTCACTACTTGCACTGTACATTCTACTAGCGCTGGAAAAAATGATCGTTATGCGTTGTTGTTTTGGACACAGTGCTCCATTTTAGCACGATCTTAACAACACAAACGTGAAAGTGCGCCCCCGTTCCAAACATGCAGAACCATAATGACTGTAGTTTGGTCACAAGGTTCTTGTTTTTAAGCATAACAATGAATTTGTACTAGTACTAATTAACCCTTACTCCCTGTCAAAATGGATAGTGACCGAGGCGGATGGTCTTTCTACATAACTAGTAACTACATAACTAGTAACTACATGACTAGTAACCTGCCTTAAACATTATGCTTGCTGATTTAAGATGCCTCATTAGTTATTCACAAACTTGCAGGTTACAAGTATTCTTTTAAAATACTCCTGTGATTTACTATCCTTTTAAAAGTAAAATTTATATGGCCACATTTTAAGTATGGATCATTTCGATCAAAAGTATGAAAAAACCCACATAATGTGCATGACTGGTGTCCCAAGGCAATCTGTTACACGAATGGCACTTTGAATCTCGCCAACTGCGATCATAGTCATTGTGGTGCTCCATTAAATTGTTGGTCCAAGAGTGAAAATCGTGGCTGTACATCACACGTTTCTGCTTGCATCTTTATCGCTTCTTCTTTCTCCGTTCAAAGTACATGAAGTCCTACGGACACAAAGGTTTAGCTGAATATGGTAACCTGATCTGCTAAGACATACATAATAATACAACATTTACCTCAAAACATCTGATTACCAAATATGGGTTAGAAGAAACCATCTTCTTGCCTCCATATATAAAATGGAAAAGTCTGCCCATCTGTTTAGAACTATTGGAATACTTCTAAATAATTGTTACAAATCAAGTTTCACTTAGCTGCATTGTACCGTTATACCCGAGACCTTTGCGTTCATCTTTTGAGGTGGTTTGACAATTTACTAATTAGGTAATTAGTCATTGTTTTACGAAGTCAACATTTACTAACTTATAAAAACTTTGAATATATTTTTTGTTTCAAAAACAGCTAGTCCTGTTCAAAAAATGTTGATTTTTTAATAAAAGCATTCGATATCAAATTTTGCAACGACTTCATACCTAGGACTCAGAATTACTCAGGTCATACTGAATAATAGACAAACCCAAGTGTAGACATTAGGCGTGATGTAATGCAGATGGTTATTTTGAATTTATTATGGAAGAAACTGTTTTTCCAAGATTATCGTCAACTAAACTCATATCACAATGCCAACTACATAAAATAATCACCAGCTATGCAGTGGGTAATAGTGATTTTAAAATTGGCGCACTTTTGAGAAGGTTATTGAAATTGAGCATTCGCATGTAACCGTCTTAGGGCAAAAGTACCTCAAAAACCAAGTCGGTGACTCACCAATTTTTTATTTCACACACACACACACAATGGTTATCAAAACAAAACAAGTCGTTAAAGAAAAAAGTAGCCATGCAAATTTTAGTGTAAAAGCCATAACAATAAGATTTGGGGTTTTCAAAATCCAGAAAAAAAATCGTTACTAGTATGGATATATGAAAATCAGTAAAGCAGGATATTTAGAGTTTTCAAAACTTAAAACTGACCGTTTACACCGAAATTAATCCATTTCAGAAGGATTTCAACCACTAATAGCGGTGACTTTTCACAAAGCCAATAATTTCAAGGTGCCTTTCTTTAGAAAGTCATAAAGTCAAAAACTATTTCGGAGACCCCACATTTTTAAAGATTTTTAACAGGCAAAGAGGAAAATCCAAAACATGAAAATCAAACAAAATTCAGCAATGTATTAAATACATGTCGAACACCATTAAATCACTAATTTGAGGTTTGAGTCTGTAACACTGCTTTTATCCCCAATTGATATGTTATAAAGCAGTCCAAAACTTACAATTAGAAGCACAGCACCTAGCAGTGTGGCTTTCATTTTCACATCAAGATCCGCGGGAACTGAAAAGGGAATCATCCTCAATATTAAATGCTATAACACAGACTTTTTTAAGACGTGTTGATATGCAAGCAAGTGAACACGCGGCCTGGTCCATCAACATATTATAAATTCCAAACAAAAGTCAGTTTTCTGAGTTTTCATCAATTGGATATTTTGAAGAGATTTTTGTCGATAGTCTAATATCTGTCAAATTACGATTCATGATGCTCAGGCCTCTAAACTATTTTGAATTTCAGTCCTAACTGACTCAAATTCAAAACCATTCTGATTCAGGACCTGGATTTGAAATGGCAGACATGATGCAGTACATGTACATGGTATGTACCGCTCGACAGAATTTCAACCAAAAGATTTTCTAATGATTTCCCCTGAAATCTTGAACAATCTAACTGACAAATACCTGCCTCATGATGTCACAATTTTAGAATACGTTTGTACAACTTTGCCCTGAAAGTTTCCTGACAACCCACCAATAAATAATGATTTCAGAGCATTTTTAGTGACTGTACCCTATATTACATGCATCCTCAAAATATATTTGGCACTAGAAAACGCAGACTCAATTAGCAGTTGAGACCTGTATCTTTATTTTTGTAAAAGCACATTTCGTGCCTTCATGGTACAATTTATTGATTACTTTTAGGAAATGATACATTTATCAACACAATCATTCAATTTACTTGCAACTGCGCATAGGATGTCATCTTGCAACTACACTAACCCAACTCTGGAGCGTGATTGAACCATGTTGTTAGGTTCAACAGTCAACGTAAGCATTCACTTGGATCAAGAGTGACAATAGTCCATAAAAAATAAAATATTATTTCTGATCCATCCAGGAAAATTCATTGTATTCGAATTAAATCCGGTCTGCTGGACTACGTACAAAATTAAATTCCTATCACCTTGGAGGCAACATGCCTCCTTCAAAGAAAAGATGGCACTGAAGATTGCCATCACTTAGCAAACAAGTTGGAGTTCGGTTCAAAGAGTCGTATGCTGGAGAGCAGGGTTTGTGTGAGTGGCTAATCAGACGAGACCTTGTGAGAAGGCAAGAGATCACGGGTTCTGCCAATCTTCAGTGCCATGTTTCCTTTGAAGGAGGCCAGAACAAGGTTTAATTCAAATGCAATAGTTCACGAAGAGAAAATGGCTAAAAGTTTCGAGTCCAAGAAAGCAAACACTTAGCAACTTATAGAGAGTGACAACTTAGAATTAGAAAGCATGGCTAAAATCCCATACATTATTGAGAGTTATCAGCTCTCCTCAAAATAAATGTCTCGTGTTTTACAGGTGACAAGTGCGTGTTTACTTACATTGCACACCAAAGTTGTCAGCCCTAGTGAACATCTCTCTGACCCAGCCTGTCCATTGCTTCGTCACCTTTCCAATTTCATTTCGTCCTTCTGGTGTCACCAGCTGAGAACAAAGAATGCTGAAGTCTAATAGTACAATCCTACTGACAAGTCTGGTTATTTAGCCAAATACTTACACTTACCTTTAAAGTTATGTAAGACCTTATCGTCATGTCTATGTATTCACTATAATATCTAGAAGAAAAGTATTGATTTTAACTCATTCTGAAATTAAAAAGCTTGTAGAATTTGAGTGTTGACTTATTCCACTTTGCTATTAAGTAGGTCATGTGACCATGTTAATTTTAGTAAAATTCAGCAAAAATAAACTTAAGGTACATGGATAGCAAAACAATGACTTCAATAACATTATCAAATTTCTTATTTCAACGCCATCAGCTGATATTCAGTTATTGGCGTGATTTGCATGTCTAAGACTTTTGGTTTGCTGAGGAATTTTGATTGCCCCAAGTGAGCGGGGCGGTCCATCACGATCAAATGGTGTTACGATATATTTTCTGGAAGCAGAAAGCCTAAGAATTTGATTCTTTAATTTTCTACCAGTCTGACACTAATCAGGTCGCAGGACCATCTCTTTTTACTAAAATTTAGCAATAAAGAAAACTAAGGTACATAGGAAGCATAGCTGAAATACGATTCATCAAATTTAGTTAACACAACTGTTCAAGATGAGACCTCAAAACGCTGCTTCATTTCTTTTAAGATCTCATTTTCAAGTTGTTTCAACTACATGCAAGATCAGTCCTATTTTTGATAGCCCTTCGAAATTTCTATCAAAAACAATTCCTCATAACGTTTTGGACAGAGCATAAAGCATAGTACCTGGAAGTTTTATATGAATTTCATTTGCCATTTGTGAGATATGATGTTCAGAAATTAGGCAAATTTGGCCATTTTTTTTAAGTTCTACATATAACCTTTACACATAATTGTTATGGTCTGGTTAATTTTGAAAACACTGCACAATTTGCACACCATTTATGAGAACAAGCCCTTACAGCGTTTAACCAAAATAAGGAAGATAATGCTGAAATTTCATTACAACACAATTACATTTCAATTCACTACCACTTGAGATTTTTGATTTCAAAATCTCATGGCACACAGTACCACGTCTTCTCTGTACACATCTAGTGGATAATCAATAGCATTACAACCCACCTACCCTGAAGTCAACATCGCTGGTACAGCAGATAGTCTGACAAGGACAGCATGGCCCTTGGATATCAAACACATCATTACCAAGTGCATCCTTCACTGTGTACTTTGGCTTCCACGCACTTTGTCTGGAAAACATCCGAAAATTTCAATGAGTCAACTTACGTGTTTGACATGTCACACATGGTCACTGTTTGAACCTCTGTAGGTTTAAGAAATCAAAAAACGAGATCTAATAACCATCAACAATAAAAACCTAGTGGTATTGCCTTGGCATGAAGCAAAAACTTATAATTTTCATTGGTTTTACTTGCCTTTACATGTACGTTGTAGAGTGTGACACAGTGTGACCTGAGCTTATAATTAACAAGGTTATCTTGAACCTTAAGAAAAGACTTCAACTCTAAGTCAAATATCAAAAACACTATGCTTTGTCAACCACACTAAAAGTATATTGTCTGAAAGGAAAAAGATCGAGAATTCTAAAAAATATTAAATATGCTTCTTACTACTCTGTCTTTATCATTGTCACATGACCACGTTTTTCAAGTCAAATTTTTGTGAGCCGCTAATTACATGATCATTTGTTTTGAAATGTCTAGTTTTCACATACCAAACGATATACGAATAAAACTGCTGTTTTTTTTACAAAAATACCTTGTGTTTTGCGAGTTAAGGCGGCCTAAAACCCGAACTAAGTGAATAATCGACAATTCCTAACAGCGCTTTTGAGACATAACGTAAAGTTTTCATTTAAAAAGTTTCAGTAAAATTGACTGGGGGTTGCTTTGCTATGAATGTACATTTTTTGCACATCAAAATATAACTTAGAAATGTGGTCACGCATCAATAATAAAGACACAGTAGTGAGAAGCATATTTTTGAATCCTGGATCTTTCTCCTTTCAAAGAATAGTTTTACTGGTAGACAAAGCATTAAGATTTTCGATATATAACTTAAAGTTGAGGTCGTTTTAGGTCCTAACTAAGTTATACATCAACACATGAACATTAGGACATACATGTATGTACATAAAACGCCAAACTGAACATTCGAGTGGCTGCAGAGGCACATGTGAAAATCTGTGAGTGCTTAATACAGAAATGTGCTTTAAAACACATTTGTTTTTTGTGAATGTAGGTAATGCATGGAGATTATCACTCAAGAAGTGTGAAGCATATTATGGCTAAAAATTACATATCTCTGAACTTGCTTGACAAACAAACTTGAGTTATGTTTGGTTAGCCATAGCTGATCTTCTCAAGCTCGTGCGACACCTAGTGGCAAGTGTTAACCTTGAAGCTAACGAGATAAACTTTGAACAATACTCAACCCCATGACTGTGATAGATATAATATCAACTATAGCTATCTCTAATTTATGGTTTATGATTATCACCCTATTACCATTGGGAGCTTCTGGTGGTAACAAAACAATAATCTTCTCAGCGAGGACCACAAACCCTTTGTTAAGCTGTGTTTAATTACAATGGCCAACTGGGACAACTGTATTACTAAAGCAGGGTTCACAAAGAACGGCTTTCACTTAATTTGCATGTCCAATGGTCTATTGTGAGTGAACAACACCCATGATTTACAACCATCACAAAATTCTATGCCACTATGCAAACTAGTTACCCCTTCCAACCCCAAAATGATTAAAAACAGATGAAGTAACTGTTAACTTACGATTGTCTCACATAACCAATTATTTGTCCAACAGGGGCCTCTACTGATACTTCATAAGCAATACAGTCAGTGTTGGCACACCAGCAACACCCAGCACAACATTTAAATTCTCGTTGAATTCTCATCACTTCCTGTTAAAACAAAGAATGCAGTTATGTCCTATTCGAAGTTCACCAGTCTAAGCAGCCTATTGTTCAATCCCATGAACTAAATATATCTTCCTGGGTATAACTGCAAATAGCTGAATGCCAAGTTTTACCATACTATGCAATCTAGGAGCTGAAGTTATGATTATTTACAAGACAGCAACACAAGTACGCACAAAATAAGGGGAACAAGGCAGCTTAATTTACCGTTGCTGAATTTTTAACTACACAAATTTGAACAATTTACTTTTCAATTTAACTTTGTTGTTTTGTATACTGATACTGCTGTCACCAAATAACCTGGGTTGATGAAGCAAAAACTATGAAAAACTGAAAATGTCACATTTAGCAAATACCGTTTTTGTCAAAATTAAAAAAAAATTAAGAAAGCATTTTCAAAAATATAGCACAGACCTGCAAGTAGTGCAAAAGTTTGTAATAGATGATAATTGTTTGCGAATCACTAAAATCACCAAGTGTGAATACCTGTTGTTGTCAAACAGTCTTCAGCCCTATAATAACTATACACAATTCAAAGACGAAAAAGTCAGTTGTCTAATTTTCTAGAAGAAATTTCGACTTTTTTTCTATAAAAGAATAGGCAAGGCCATGCTTTTCCAAACCTGAAGTCCAAAATTGAGAATTGCCTGAGAATTTAAGTGATCATTGGTCTCATGAGATTCTCCCCCCATTTAAGATTCTCTGCAGTATTATTTGGGGAGCATCAAGAACACTCAGATGAACACTCTATTGTGTGGTGGTGTGCATAAGTCAAGTGGCTCCATTGTGTTGCTCAATAGAAGTAGGAACTTATCAACAAGGGAGCAGCAGTTGCAATGTGCCTCATTTCTCTTTTCTTCTGAATTGATTAACTGGTTCAGCCAATCAAACAATGAAAAACTTCCAAAGTTCAACGACAGATCAAAATTTTAATTGTGCAAAGTTTTGTATCAAAAATGAGTGGGAAACAAATGTACCCATAACAAGGCCATAGTTTTCACTCAGTGACACGCAGCACTGTTTCCTAATTCCCAAACAAAAGACATCACTCATTAAAGTCCAGATGCAGTGGTACGTGGCTACGGTAATCCTCACTGGAAGGAAGCACAGATGTTAATGTACTTCTGGGAAATGAGATATAGCATCTAATGTGTTGAATGCTTGCTGAGCAAAATGTTTCAGGGAATTTTCAAACGGTCATCACGAATCCTACGTTGCCACCCCAACCGGTCAAGATTGGACAACTGGACCGGTTGGCGTAACTCGGGATCTGCAGGCATTGATCAAAGGCACCGTGCTGTGGTAGTTAATTACATCATCTCAGGCTTCAGATGTTATGATTCTCTAGATGCTAGATGATCAGACCCATCATTAACACACTGGGGGCGACAATGATATTTTTAAATTTTCATTTTGATAGTTTTCAAATAGCATGTTTAAATAGTTCATGAAAAGTACCCGTGATTAGGTTTTTGAATTTTTAAAATTGGACAAGAAATGTGATGTGACTTTTACAACCTAAAACATTAATTTTGTTTAATCATGTTGTAATGTTCCTCATTAATTCTGCTGGGCGTGCACTATGATTCGGCCATTTACCAAACCACCAGTCAGCAGTTGGATTTTGAGGTAAGCCAAGTGTCATCGTACAATTCTTTGCATAAAATGAGTGTTTTTTCATCAATTTTCCTTTTTGTTTTTCACTATGACTTTGCCACGCATATCTTAGAAAGCTATTGTAGCTTAGCTCTGACCAACAGTGATGTCAGACATGGCCACTAGAGCACTCACCTGATTCATGTTATCAAACACGTGAATAATAAACCCCCTGTGGTGTCCACAGCACTGCCTCATGCACATGTCAGTTTCTGCATAAACCAAAGAAAAATGTCAAACAGATTTCAGCAAGGAATTTTAAAATTGATTTTTATTCATTTAAACATCTGTCCGTTCTTACAAAATTTGAATCCTTTGAACCATTACTTGCAGGCTCATCGATGTGAAGGTGAAAGCACAAAATGTTACAATTTATTGTTGGGCACAGGTATTCAGAACCATTAAAAATAATTTTTTTAACAGTCATCTTCATGCAGCCCTTGTTAAGCTGTATTAACTTATAACCATGAGTGATTTGGATGCTATGTAGTGGGTCAGCAGAATACGTGAAAGTTCATCAAATCATCACAAATAGCTTGTTGTCAATGCAACGTTTTCAATTATATACATGTTGTGAATTTCTATTGGTCATTGATTGTAATTCTTGAATTTGAAATAGCCAATATTGCCTATTTCTAAAATTTAGTATACACTCCAAGATTATAATTGGATTTTTACAGTAATTTGTCTATATATATGGCCAGTGAGGCACTGATTTCCAGTGGCGGATTCAGGAAGAGGTGACAGGGGACCCCCCAGCTGCCGACAAAAAGGAGTAGTAATGACTGATAAATAAACTTTGGTATTCATTATGTTGCAGCAAATTATGGATATTTAATTCTCCATGAGAATATTNACGGGGGGGGGGGTAGACAACACAAATGAAAAATGTTGGGCTCACCTCGTGATATCCTAGATTTGGTACTGAATTCAGAAGTGTTTTACAGTGGCACGTCAAAGTTGCAACAAAATCGAGTAAATTAACACTCTGAACAAATACTTAATTTGATTGTTTCTTATCTAGTATCACTTAATCAGTATAGTCTTAATAAATTGCACCGCACAGACCAAAAATGTTAGGTCAGTGGTTGGAAACGAGCTGGTAAACCCAAACCGCACTACACCCAGCTGTAGTTAAGCCTGGCAACTACAGAATCTTAGTACCAGCTCTTGGTTGTTCACAAGTAAATGCTGTCACCTGTAGTCTAAGGCTCTGTCCAAAGCATTCCAAATCCGTATTAAACTTTTTTCCGTCTTAATGAACACCCAATTCCTTTTGCAACCTGTCCTCACTATATAAACAAGAGCAACGTCAAATGTTGATATGCGGCCAGCCTGTGCGTCGCATAAGGCACATATACAAGGGGTAATTTTAAATATTCCAACTACAGCAATGCTAGCAAACTTATTTGCCTCCAGGGGATGCATAGCAAGTCAGCATTGCTCTCCCAATGAGAGCACATCCGACAAGCCCATAAAAATTAAAACTGGGGGCACTGTGGTACTTTGGTAATCAGATATGTCTGAACATCGTCATCTGTTGTAAAAATGGTCATAGATAAATACTTGCCTAATTTCACAAAGATGTAACAGGGAGAAACAGGTGAAGATGTGAGAAAAGCAAACTGCCATTAGGGGGCGCCACAGTAATCAAACTGTCCACAAATTGTCAACCGTGCTCTTCCCAGTAGGAACACCTTTACCAATTTTCATAACGATTCTTAGGGTGGTTTGGCCAATAGAAAGATGAATGCGAAAAACAGACTAAAACATAATAAATAATGACCATTAGGAGGCATACAGTCTTGCCACGACTTGGCCGACAGAGGCGGACGCCAAAAATAGACTCAATAATAAAAAATGGCCACTAGGTGACATGCACTACGTCAAATCCATCTGAAAAACAAAAAGATGTCATTACCTCAGTCTTTAAAAATAATCTATAAAAGAAATTTCATAAAATTCCATCTAGGAACTCCAAAGATTAAGAGGAAAATAAAAAAAAATTGCCAGTAGGGGAACAGCACAGGTTGGTTCCATCCAAGAGTAATCGTCACCTGTTGTCAAATAAAAGCCCTTGCTATATTTAGGAAAGTTCCTACAGAGGGTTTAGGTGATACCGCAGCCATGTACGAAAAAACTGCCACTAGAAGGAGCCACGACTGTAGTCTCAGTGAGGTGTCTGAAAATTATCGCCAGCCGTCTTCTCCTGAGAAGGAACATGTACATCAATTAATTATATTACTGACTCACACAGTGGTTTGGCCTATAGAGGGGCAGATGGAAAAAAAGCAAACAGTAAAAATGGCTACTAGGTGGCGCACAAGAAGTTGAATCCATTCAAAAAGGTGGTGTAATCTTCCTAATAGATTTGCCAAATGTCATGAAAATCTCTTAAGGAACACCAAAGATGCCGAGGCAAAGATAAAAAACTAAAATTACCATTAGGGGGCACAATGGTAGTCGAATCTTTCCAAAAATTTGCTCATGTCGTCACATCGATGAAGAAAACATATCTGCAAAATTTCATGAACATACATCAAGAGGTTTTGGAGATACAGCAGTGTATACCGGACGGACGGATAGACGGACGGACAGGGATGACGGCATAATGTGCCAACACATAAATATGTGGGCGTATAAAATTGCCTGCCAGACACTCGTCTACTGGGGCCATCTGTTGTTAATAATGGTGAAGTTACGTACCTTCAACGGCAAAGTAGACTTGCTGGCCCATGGAATTCTTAATTGCATATCTGTTGTTCACTTCCCAGCCAGTGAAAACTGAAATAGATACCCTACACCATTTCTCTTTAAGCAATTTTGAGCAAATCAAACAACGAAATGTTTCCCAATGACCCCGACTTCTGTCAGTTTTCCATCCTGCAACATTTTGAGTGAGTACTTGGACACTGAGTGGCAATAACTCCGTGGTGTCCTGTGACTTTTACCAGGTTGCCAAACAAAATAGGAATTCGCATTTGTCAACCAGCAAGTTGCCAAATCCAGCCATGTGCGACAGAACTAGAAAGTTTCATATGCATGGGCGCACCTAAGGGGAGCTCGGAAAAATTGGGCAAAAAGGTCCGAAGCAAGTCCTAGTAAACGAGACAAAAGTCCAAAAAATCTCCAGACGGGAAGTCGGCTTGGATGCACAATTCGTGCGCCTGAACCCAGTAGCCCCGTTTTTTATTTAGTCCTCGTTAATTTCTTTCACAAAAAGGTCCTCTCACCGAAAAATTCGAGCCCCCCTACACTTTAGGCTGGGTGCGCGCATGATATGAATTATGGGTGCTTTGGAGATCTATACATGTGCGGTGCTAACTCATACGAAAAGGAAACGTTGAGTTTCAATTGAGATTCAATTGAAATTCAATTGAATCTCAATAGAAAATTGAACTTCTATTGAATATGTCTATTGAATGAAAATTCAATTGGCACTTCCCTTGAACCTGATTATGCCGTCAATTGAATGGCTATTGAACGGCTATTGAATTTCTGCAGTGATTCAATTGATTAAGGTTATGGAAGTTAAGTAGTAGAGCACAGATTTCAAAATGAGTTGGGTTACAGACCAAAACCTGCATGTGCTTGTAGTTGTCAAGACAAGTGTCAGTTAATCGTGTTTTGACCTAACATATTATTTTATTTACTTTAATTACTTAACACTTAGAAACACATTTTTATGATTCTGTGTTAAAATTCTCACATCAGAGCAATTGTTTGATTGAGAGAAGTAAATTCTTATTTTGGTTACATGAACTGAAACTAAATAATTGAGCTATATAGGCACTAAGTAAGAGATGTACATGTATTGGATATTAGAGGTTTGCCTTGCCACCAGTCATCTACCCGTAGTGTCTCTGCAGTATGGTTTAATTGTTCTGCTCATGGGACTAAAAATCAAATTTCAGCTATGAGTTAATGAGATGCTAGAGATATTTGGCTATCACAACTGAAACAGTACAAATTGGAAAATGAAATAGTACTCACTTTGGCTAAGGAGTTAAGGCCCTATTAAGTGACATAAGCTACATGTACTTCGTGAAGGCCATTCAAACCGTCACAGTACTGCAGAGGTTATGAATTTGAAGCCTTTGATAAATATGTTGGTTGGTGCTGGATGATATTCCCAAGTGCCAAATAATGTAAAAAATTTAAACTGCATTTACAATGAAACACTGTGTTCATAGATGTAGGTAATATTATGTTATGAGAAAGTCACAATGAAATTGTCACTGATACCCATGCTTTGTACTCATTATTTTTCTTCAGTGAATAGACTTCAAACAAGTTTTATGGTAGGTTTCCTATTTCTGGAGTTTTCATTAGTGTAGCAAATAACGCTCTTAGTCAAAAGCATATTAAATTTTCTAAAGACTATGGCTAATTAACTAAGAAAGCATTCATGTATTTCCTGAGCGACAAGCTCAACACAAAGTTAAAATGAAGACTTTGAAAACATGCATGATGAAGTGAAAAGACTATAACTCTTGGAAGCTAATGCTCACTGACCCACCAACACAGTGCCGGCCATCATATTCCTGTTGTGGACAGATACCTCAAATTAATGGATTATATCAAGTCTCAGTGCTCTGAAAAGTGCGGACTCCAGAGTTCTTCAGAGACCATGAAAGGCTGTACAATGCCGACATTTAAAGATTTGGTATCACATGTGGACCATGCTTTTCAGACAACTAATATATTGCTGCTATAGCTTTGTATGCCTGAAATTATTATTTTTTATCTTATCGCCTACATTTACTTAGCTAACTAGATATCGACTCATTTACCCTTCAATGTATGGATGTGTTCAACTAAGTTCATAGTGTCATATAATTATTTCACGTACGAGGCTCAGCATACAAATGTTGGAAAACCAATCTACAATTAGTCAGCATTAGATTCTTCAAAATGTTTACAAAGGCTGCTACTTTTCAAATGCCTAAGGCTCTGTTTCTGTTTTTCTTTGATTGATGCTGTATGATAATTGTAATACTTGTGCAGGTTTCGATTTAATGTTTCGAAATGTTCAGTTGTCTATGATTTGATTTTATTCGTGCATGCCAGATTGTTGAATGAAGATTGTGAACTATTCTTATCTCTTGACGAAGTTAACAACAATACATCCTATTTTTGAAATATTTAATTTATTGTAGAAAATACTTGAAATTCAAATTATACTGTATAGTTAGAAAAATTGAATGGCCATTGAACGACTATTGAATGGCCATTGAATGGCTATATATTGAATATGGGATGAACCTGTACTGCATGGAGAATTGAATGGCTATTGAACGGCTATTGAATTCCTATTGAATGGCTATTGAATATGTTAATGAATTGAATCAATTCATTTACATGGCAAAAAACTTCAATTGAATTTCAATTGAATCTCAATTAAACCTCAGTTGAGTTTCAATTTCTGTCCCAGTCCAGTGTACTTTTTATCACAGAACCTGGTTACACTTGATCAATACTAAAAACCATTATTCAGTTAACAATAGTTGGCTCCATTTTGCACACAAACTAAATTGTTGGTTTTCCATCATATTACTCATTTGTTATTTTTGGTAAAAAGGAAAGTTAATGCAACCTACATGCATCATTATAGCACTGTCAATCAGACGATGCTGAATTTGCGATCCAAAACAAAACACCAAGATTTTAAAATTTGACCTGGAAAGAAGATGTCGATTCTGCGTGCTTTCCAAAACTACACCATTTTGTCACTGAGCCAGTACTTTACCTTGCAGCAGCTCCACCTGCTGGTGAATGAGAAGCTGGTCAACTAAGGTCAGGTATTCCAAGCCCGGAGGACACCCAGGAGCAGCTGTAGGCCTCTCCATCCATTGTACTTGTTCTGTGATGGTAAACACTCATCTCAACTAATCAACCAAAGCACACTAACAAACTCAAAATATGAAGATGATCATATTAGTTACAGACTGTTGTGAACACCTTAAGGACAGGTTAAAAACAATTATCTTGTAACGTAGGAAACTCATTATGGTGTTTTCCCATTGCTCCCAACTTGTTGATTCTAAACCCCAACAACAGGTTGGGAGGATAACCCCTGTAGCCAGTATCTTACAAGACTGATTAACTCCATTGTGACGTTCATGGTTGGGGAGGGCCAGCTCTCTTTTGTTCGATAATAGCTCTAATATCTTATCAGATCCTATCTAGGCTGACTGGGCTGTGCTATTAAAAATAAAATTTGGCCATTTTATTGATAGCGTTGTTTTGGTATGAATGCATCTTGTAAATTTTTAAAACCGCAATTTCACGTAATCTCATTTGTGCCAGACTGGTATAAAACAGGAAATGTCTAATGGCCAAAAAGGAAAATTTTCAGGAGATGTTTTGTGCCACAAATTAATAGGCTTGTTTGATAGAAATATATCTGTGTTGTGAAATTTAACTGAAATAAATGTTTTTGCGTGAATAAAGCCAAAATAATCATAATGATGAAAAAGAAACAAAAAAGAGGAAACTGGAAATCAAATAAGGGGAAATCGAAACCAAAAAAGTGGAAATCCTCTTAAAAGAGGAAGATTCCAAGCCGGGATAAAGTCAAAAATCAAATTCTATGAAATTCCTAATTTCAGAACATAACAGGCCTACCTTGTACTTTTGCCGAGTTAAATACTTTAGTTACATATCAAGCACAATGAACGGACTTGTTGATAAGGTCACATGTAACACTAATAGGATATCAAACCCAGTTTTGGACTAATAATGGATATCACAAAACGACAGTCCCGTCTAGTTTTCTGAAACAAAATAATGCTCTGTAACCCTTGACAACCCTCAAATGTTCTGATCAAAATTTTGTAAATTTCTTGCAAAGTTTGCAAAATGGGCAAGCGTGACCAACGCTTTAGGCAAGCTAGTACAGGACAACTGTAGTGAAAGACTGCCCACCAAGAACCATAATATCCTATCTGTGACAAAGAAAGTGTGACGTTTATCTTGAAACCTGCTTTGATTACTCAAGTGTGATGCCAATGGTGCATTAATTTAGCAGGTGACAGAACGTCGAGTGTTTGGTTGAAATTACCAAGACAGGGTTTAGTATCATTTTAAGTGGTGAATATGCAGTATTCAATCAGTCCTTCCTAATAGTCAAAACAAAAATGTGTGTATTACAAGAATTGATTACTCTGTGGTCAGAAAAGAAATTCATTTTTCAATATAATTTTTGATGAGCAAAATGAGGTGTGTTTAATAAGCGGAGAGTTAACGTTATAGTTTCTTAGACAGCCAAAGGCCACTTTGGTGTCTTAAGTACATTTCAACCTAATGATAAAGCATTATGTGAGGAATCAATTCGGCAGTGCTGTAATATAACAGCCGAGACTGTTTTCTGTACTTGTTGGCCAGCATGTAGCTACAGACAAAAGAACAACCATGTGCATGCAATTGTACTAGATGATACATCCCTCTGAAACTAGCTTTATTGTCTAGCTTTCAGACAGCTGTGTAGACCATAGACGTGGCCTAGCGCCGGCTTACCTGCTTGGAAGTTGTTGTATCCCACAGGCTGGGACAAAATTGGCTGCTTCTCACTCATTTGGAATCGTCGGAATCTCACACTAAAATGTGGAAAATATAACTTAAATTTGCCAACCCGAAAACAATTATAATCAGCCCAATAACAGAAAATTACACGTAAAGGGTGATTTCTGAGAATTACCAATAAGAGAAATTCTCACTGTGTGTGATGCAAATTTAGATCCTCACTGCATTCTCACATTAGAATATCACTGTATTCTCATGAGCCAGTTAGACTTTCTTCTCACCTATTAGAATGGCATATTAATTAGTCAGATTTTCATCTCATTAGAGTCCAATCATAATAATTATACAGTGCCAATGTCTCTATACATAGCAGTAGGTCTAGAGATGACGATCATGCTCCCATAGGGCGTATAAATTCATACTGTACACCAGAAGCTTTTCGGTGAATTATGGAGACATCATGTCCCCTGGTGCATGAAGTGTAGAAATGGTCATGCAGTTGCCGATTAGAGCAACTGAATGAAGGACTGCTCGAAAAAAAGTTTAATTATACAGGAGTATATTGGAAGGAATTAAAGACTTCAATGGCCTCCTATATGCAGGACCTGAGATACTTAAATGAGACTTTGATGGTTTAATCAATGTGAGGCATCACCGATATGCCACCGGCATGTGAAAGCTCGGTCCTTGTACGGGAGCATCACGTACGTACCTTCTCTACTGTTAGAATCCAATTGTTCTCACTTACTTTCAGGATGAGACTTTCCTTGAGTAATTAAGAGATGCCATGTTCTTATCGGCAGATGTTGTACTATTGACGGACTACATAGCTGAAAATTCTATTTGGCTATTAGTCCAAGGAATGTAGGCCTACCTTTTGTGGCTTAGGTTAGGGTCAGAGTTGGGCTTACCCATACCAAAAAAAGGCCTTCCTGCAAACACTTGCCGCAAGGTTGCCGCAAAGTTGCGACAAGCTTGCTGCGAAAGTTTCTGCAAACCAGCCGCAAACACGTAGAATCAACTCTGACCAAAGAGTGGATGCAAATTTCCTGCAACCCAGCCGCAAACATTCCCGCAAGCTTGCCGCAAGCTTGCCGCAAGCTTGCCGCATGCTTGCCGCAAACACGCAGCAAACTTTTACCATGCAAATGAAGTTTGCCACAAGCTTGCAGCAAACATCTCTATGTCCTTATATGGAACAGTTCCTGCAACCCAGCCGCACATATTACTGCAAGCTTGCCGCAAACATCTCTATGTCCTTATATTGAACAGTTCCTGCAACCCAACCGCACACATTGCTGCAAGCTTGCCGCAAACATCTTCATTGGGTTATATAGAAGTTTCTGCGAACCACCAGAAAAAAATATTACTGCAAGCTACAACATACTTGAATTATGGCATGAATAATTTAATGCAGAAATGCACTTGACAAATACATAATTTTTATTGCATGCCCACTTGTTAAAACAAGAAAATACACAATCAACTGCACACTAGATTTAACATGATAATTTTCAATCTGGTGTATAATGACTAGAAATGAAAACAATATCACATGACAATGAATAACGGAACTATAAAAGTGTCTACAGTGGCAATTAGTAATAATACTTGTATTACAATCAAAATTGTGTCGTGAGAGAACAACTTGAATGTATGCAAGCTTTAATTACAATATACCGAGATGTTTTATTCTTAACGCACGACAAAATCTATAATAATTGCAACAATGATATTATTTACCTGACTAAACTAACAAGAGCAACACAGAGCGTTGAAATGCGCCCAACGGGTAGGTTTAGTAGCATTGAAAATGGTGCAAAATATGTCGAATGCCAGTGGAGAAAACCATGAAATTGGACTTTCCCCCGTGGAAAGGCATGCTTAGAACAGTATGTCGAGCATATTTAAGCATTTTATTTTAAATTACCTCATTAGTTGTCAACTGAAAACAATCACTCTTAACAATTATAAACATATCTATTTTTCCCATGTTCATCTAAAATACTTGAAAACTGTCGAATACTTCATCGATTACTATTTTTGCTTCCCAATATGGTTTCATGATACATCAGTCTACTGAATGGGCTATCATTGAACTTGTAGGCCTATGTTGAAATTTGCAATATTTCGACTATAGCGATATCATCCAATAACATCATTCATTTATCTAAGGCATCAAACATAAATTATACCTTTCCATTCTACGTATTACCATGGTGTTGAAAGGAACAACTACAGAGGTTATCCAGTTATAACCGTTGACGTTCTTAACACATTCTACTCCAGATTAATCTGCATTACAGCAATTAGTGGTGTTCCATAGGGATCATATGGGATGATCGGTCGTGTTTTCTTCCATGTTTGTTCTAACCAACCTTGAGTTGCTGTGTACGCCATTTGTTCCGGTGTTTTCAACTTAAACTTGTTGCCTCTGCAGTGTGTCTGACTTTAATCAAGTACATGTCACTCAATATTGATAAACCTAAAAATGCCATTTCACTTTCCACAAAAAGGCATTTGTGATAGCATATATTATTAGAATCTCAATTACGTTTTTTAAAACGTAATTGAAAATTTGAAAATTTCCTATTTGGTACAAACCTGTACTTTAATTCGACCAGGTCGGGCCAACAGAGGCGATGGTCATTGCCTAATACAGTAATAGTTTACATGTATAACTACCCAGCGTCTCGACAGGTGATATAAAGAAACTAACCGTATTTACACTGTTTTCAAGCACAAGCAGATGTTCGAAATACGTAAACGGTGACACTGCACCGCCGTGATGCAAATAAATTCTGTTTTCACGGAGGGTCAATCTTCAATCACTGCTGTACCCTTCAGTGGCAAACAACTCGTCCCCTTAACTCATTACCACATGACAAAAGCAAACATTGGCATCAAAAACTGGGTCAAATGTTCGTGCCCTCCTGACCTAAACCACCGTGCGAAGGTCAGCTTAACAAAATTTGGCAAAGAAAATCGTGTTAGTGGAAGCCGCACTCCTACATTATGTCCCGAGAATTAGACAACAGACCGTAGCCAAATTTATCCGACCTCTTTAAAATTTTGGACTGTGGATATTTTCATTCCTTGTGACACCATAGACTATAGTACATAATCTATGAACCCTCTGACACAGCGCCACCTATACTTTCGTTTAGCACTGTGATAGAGTGTATAATCTATGGTGACACACACCGCTATCTTTTGTCACTGAGGCGAACGAGATTGAGACTAGGCTATCGGTCGACTGGCACGCTCATAGTGGCCATGGGGAACATTCCACTGACTTAGCTAAAGGCGAATCTTTAAATCAGTTTTAAGATAAAACTTTAATTTCCAAGAAAGTGGTCTTAATTTTGGCATAGATTTTTAACTTAAGCTTTGTCTTAAGAGTTTGATTAGATGAAGCCTAGGCTACCAGCACCGGAAAAGTCGGTAAGTTGCGACAAATTAGGCCTAGTCTTAGGCGAAATAAAAAAAAGATTGCATAGTTAATTTCTTGGAACGGACCCCAGGTATACCAAAACCTTCACGTGACCAATGTATTCCATTATATTCAATCAAAACTTGGGACCCCGAGACTAGGCTTTGCCTGTGAATTTCCGTGTTGCCCGGTCTGCTCCGGACTGAATTTTGACATAGAGTGTTGTAATTATCAGATCAAGACTTATTTCATTGCTTCATTTTCGTTTTGTCATTTTTGTTCATCAAGCTAAACTCTTGAGACACGCCGCTCCGGCACTAGAATCAGCGATTTCCCTGCAAAATTCGTCAACAAACGATCCCAACACTTGGCTACTGAGGCCTAAGTTCATTTGGCCATTCTTTATACCCCACCGTCGACCTTTGCCCTGATCGGATGCTGGGAAGAGTCTGGGCTCTGATATTTTTTTCAGGTCCAGTCCTAGAACCGTTTTAAACATGCTACGAATTTTTTAACAATTACAGGGCCATAGTTCTATAATAAATCGAAAACAAGATCATAATATCACAACAGTGTTCATGAGATTTCATCTTGGCCATGTAGGCCTATGCACTACTAGTAGGCCTATCAAACGAAACCTTGGTAATGTTATTGTTACCGTTTTTTTGCTTTGAACGCACCGTTCGTTTTTAGAAAGTTTTATTGCAAAGAGATGGCTGCATGACCAAATAGATGAGAAATTAAGAATTCCTTTAATACTGTGAGAAAAATATACCCTTTCAGTGTTGAAATGCATATTTCTCTAAATACAAAATATATGACTCAGTATACAAATTTTCGATAACCTCGTATATAACTTAAAGATTTCTTGCTGAAAACGTTATTTTTTTCTCGATTTTTTTGTTGTGCTGGCTTTGTAATAGGCTAAGCCCAAGTTGTTTATAACTGTTAACGACCAGATAAGATCGCTGTTACTCAAGCCTTGCCAGCTCAATCAATATATGGAGCCTTTATTGGGCATATACATATAGATGACTGGAGCCTAAAGCTTCTGATGCTGTGATAGCTTTCCCGGGGCTCTTGAGGT
>NMRA01000947.1:0-20853 GCA_002633005.1 Phoronis australis | reverse complement strand
GGGGGGAGGGGGGGATCCGGATGTGGGGGACGGGGAGGGGTCCCACTGGCAGGTTGTCTTGAGATGGGTGGGAGGAAGCTCCCGAGTGGGAATATCGAACGGACTCTGACTCCTCCATGGTGCCAAACCATGTAAAAATGATAAGTCTCTTTTTATTTTTTGAGATAGGTTCATCAAATCCTCCTGTGGACCTTTGGAACACAGGCTTCAGAAACTAAGACAACACAAATCCCTGTCCGAAGGAACTTACTAGGGTTGACCACGATGTCAAGGACACGTACGGACTTGGAAGCTCTAAAAACGTGACTGTGCGAAGTCGACAGTGAGATAAACAACCGTGAGGGAGGTGGTGGTCCCCTCGTATTACCCCTAAATCAGCTGTTTCATAAAATTTGTACCGACACGCAAGAGCACCAGTTGTCGCAACTGCACATTGTCAAACATTCAAACCAAAGCGTGACTGCCGCAGTATAATCACCTGGAACTGTGTGCAGTGGAAGTCTGAGAGAATGGATAATTGTGCCACTCCCCATGCCCGACGAGAACAGAACTGAGGAACGTGCAGGCGCCTGAGGAACAAGTAGACCGCTTTCCATGCGCGCACCCAGCCTAAAATATAGGGGACTGGGAATTTTGAGAATGTGGACCTTTTACTGAAAAAAAAACCGGGACGAAAAAAAAAACGGAGTAGGCCTACTGCGTCCAGAGGTCACCATGTGAATTGTGCATTGGTGCCGAATTCCTGCCTTTTTAGTGGACTTTGTTCGTTCTCTCGGACTTTTTGTTTCTCTGAGGCAGACCTTTTTGCAGACTTCGCCAAATGGGTCTCGTTCGTGAAATTTGGTTATGTTATTAATGTTGTCGTTTGGCTATGAATGCGACAGATGCGTGCGCCCAGCCTGGGTCTCGAATTTTGGGTTTGCGGACCTGTTGACTAAAAAAAAACGGTAAACGGGGTTTGTTCAGGGCCTATTCATTGCATGTTCACCCCCCAACCATGCCCCCCTGGTACCTGAGAGAATGTTAGGGGGGTCATGGTTTGCCCCTCAAATCCGCCACTGAAATATATACACGTTGCTGAGTTAAATTTTAGAATTTTCAGATATTTTGGATAAATGATAAGGTCCTACATAACCTTTGAAGACTTTAAATGATAAAATTGCGAGAGAAACGGCAATAAAAATAAAATGACCAACATGAGAACATGCCGTCAATAGCTAACACATTTGTTAACACAACAAGGAGAACCGGAAATGAGAATGGAAGAGCGATAAAAGAGACTGTTTTTCTTTCTCTTCAGCAGGAAAGTAAAGTTCTTCACGACGTCCTCACACGAAACGGCAATTGTGGGCTGAAAGCCAAACTGCTTGGAAAGGCTCGGCGCCACCATGAGAAGCACGCAAGCAGAACACAAAAAGGCCACAAACATGACTGGAGCTTCGAGGCTGCCATAGAACAATGAATAATCAAGCATAAGCATGCGGTCTCAGTGGCCCCAATAAATTGCCCTTGTGCGTGTGTGTGTGTGAGCGTGTATGTGTATGCGCGTGTGTGTTTGTGTGTATGTGTGTGTGCGTGTGTGGTTCACAGATGGCTTCTGTGGTAGAATTTGGAAGGTCCTGGGGTTAAAAGCACATTAAGCCTAATGTCGGTTAGGGGGTGGGGAAGGACTGGGTAAAAGCAGTGGAGACCGAGGGTTGGCTGGTTGTCAGAATGTCGAAATGGAATTTGTGCTTCTTCATCAATCTTTACCCCTGCCTGGGTTTGCTGACTTTTTCATGATAACTTCCCTCAATTTCTGTTCTCGAAAAGCGTCAGCTTGTTTCTCAAACAGATGGGAAATACTTTGTGGGCTTGTACTGACTGGGAGTTATCTATTTCTTGGCATTATAAGTTGGCGCACCGTTCATGCTAGCTTGAAGAGCCTGAGCTTAAGCAATAGTTCTTTCGATGCCCTAGGCTGTATAGTTTTATTCACTGATGGATTGTCTGGAAGCTCTCTGCAAAATGCTATTTTTCTCTAACGAGATCTATAAAAGTGCGAGTGCTCCAATTCTCCAGTGGCACATCCACGTCAAGATGGAGTGAATTCTGCGTAGCACGAAAGAAATTGGTTGTTTCACAACGGTAGCTGATACTAAGGAGATTGCTTTATTGTGCAACAGGAATTTAAAGTGTATACGTGTACTAAGTGATCGTTCCAGTGTGTTCCAGGCGTATTGGGATTGTACTATTGTTAGTAAGTCCCTGAGAGAATGATTTGCCTTCATTTTGATTTTCCCTAAATTGCTTGTGGGACCTCTCGATGAAGTGGAAAGTTATGTCTTCAGTGATCAACGGTGGAAGCCGAGCGACAAACAAGTAAAAACAGAGGCGAGGCGACTAGAACACGGGTCTTTGAATATTGGCTGATAGCTGCATTCATTGTAGACCTCTCCATAAATAGGGGGACTGGAATTTCGAATGCGTCGTTGCTTGGCAAAATTTCACGCTGGTTGGTCGGATTATCTGAAAATGTACGTCAGCATTAAACACAGCGTTACATTTCAAACCTCATTCAACCAATCATCAAATGCAAGTTATTGCTCTGACAGTAAAAACTGGATATTCCCACGGAAATTTGTATGATATGTTAAGTGATTTCCATATTATAGTCAGATTAGGAGTGCAGCGGTTATGACCCCAAATGCAAAAGTGTTCAGACCATAGTTTTTGTGACGAATGTCGTGTTTTTGAAAACGCCCACCTTTTCGTGACGACTATTATTTGAAAACCATTACCAAATTATTTGCTGTGCTTACGGTAAAGGATAATTAAAGATACGGAGCTGATGTTCTTTGTTGACTTCCATTTCAACTTCTATGCAATGAGAACAAAAGCCTTTATTGGTTGAAATGGTGTTAGTACATGATTGGAACGGTGTTTATTCTGATAACCGTAATATATGACACAATACACGAATGTCCCTGCAAGAACTACAGCGTGAACTCTGTGCACCCAGACTGGTAAATCTGCACATTATCTTTTACAGCTGGTCTTGAATATACAGCTGGCTGGAATTCAGATTGGCTTCATGATTCAACTTATAAAATGCCCAATCCAATTAGAATTATTAGTCACGTGACGGCATTTCTTATCAATTAGATGTAGATGAAGGATACTTTGTCGCAAAGTAGTGTGACACGTATATCCTGGTCCAGGGGTGTATCTGACGAATATCCCTGCACGTAGTTGTGTAGAACAATCTTGCTTGAAAAAAACACAAGTTGGAAGTTTGGGGCTATTAACAATAGCTTCGCTCGAATTCAAAGAGTTTGTCTTTAGAAACTCTGGTGTCGGTTACAGTAATACATATATCAAAGCCTAGGACTCTTCTCAAGTATCAAGGCATACTCTGCAGTCATTTCGACCAACAATTTTTGAAATCATCTGTCCAATGATTTCTATTAACAGAGTTATCACATATAATACTAATGAATCTAGTCCTTGCGAGTTTTGATAACCTATTCCAGTGATGAAACATGAATATAATTTTTCCTGTTACTTAAAGTTTTCGTTCCCATACAATACGTGATTCCCACTGAAATTGTTAATTTCCTAAATATAACTTCATTGTTGGAATTCCTTCAAACCACAACCAAAGTGCAAAGGACGCCACAGGAGAAAAGTAAGAGCTATCAACAAAATGGTAAAAGTTTGAAACTATTTTCATCGCAAATGTCAAATTAATTTTCCGAAAGCTCTGCCAGCTGTAATGGTTAGAGTATATGCACCTTGATTGAAACCCAAAGTAAAGCCGCAATATCTTATACGACTATTTAGAACGTAATAAGCTAGGGCCAAGTTTTAATTCAACATAAATGCTCCCCAGCTGAATTTTGGTGGTAAGAAAACATTCTTTTTTGGCTGTAAACAGTAATTGCACAGATATCGGGTCTTCAGTAGCGCAGTGGTGAGTGCACTAGACTGGCAATCTAGAGACCTGTGGTTCGATTCCTAGTTGGGGTTCCTGATTTTTCTGTGTATATTCGACATATGTAACACAAACATTTAGTGTATTGGAAAGCAATACTTTTGCCGCTACCTTTATGGTATTGACGACCGCCGTGATTTCAACAAGACAGGACAGTCATTGATTTCCCACACTAGGCCTACTGTATGCTCCATGTAGGAAATGTCAACTAAATATTCTTGCGGAGTAACATGTTTGCCAGCGAATGAATTATTGCTAGACAAGGGCATGGATGTTATACTTACATATACAATTAGTGAACTTCTTGCTCCACACTCCCTTCCTTGTATCACAGAGAGTCGCCTCGTATAGCTTGTCAACTTCTCCTCCGGCAAACTTGTTCTTCAAGTTACAGTGTGCCCTGCATTCCCTGAAACAACACCAGCAAATCAAGGATGGGCCTACAGTGTATCACTTTGACTAACACAAGAAATAAGGCCTATGGCCATAGCTCTCGGGATATTTGTCTTCCTAATTCCTGGTCGTCCTGCTCCATCATAGTTCATTGGTACTTAAGTTGAAACGGTGAGTATACATGTAAATGAGTGATAACTTAAATTAGAATATGGTAAAGCAGAGTATGCTTCAAATATAGATTTCCAAGGTAGTCGAGTGCAAATGCAATTGGTTTCATAGCTTATGTAGCAATGAGCTCGAAAATTATCGTATCACCATCTATCACCCGAGAGGTGATTTATGTGGCAACGTCTCTTTGCTCCGTTGCATGTACATTATGTATACTTTTCAATTTTAGGATTGCAACATTTTTACAGTCAGCATGCCCAAGAACACGTTTGCTTGCAGTAACTATAACAATTGAAAGATTCGGTCATCTTGATTCTTTAACAGGCATAAACGATATCAAAATCATCCACGAAGGTGTTGCAAAGACCAACTCTTTGTTCCTTGTCCTTGAAAAGCAGCGGACATGATGACCACTGTCCTTCGGTTGCAGCAAAACCTGAGTAACTCTGAGAAAGCCAAATTTAATCAAGGTGCATAAATGGTGTGCAGTACCTTAGTGAGATTTTTCGGCTCAGTAGATCAGACCCGTGCTTCCATTACATTTAACAGGTATGACTGAAGTTTTGTTGAAATCTCGAATCACATTTTATTGTGGTCATATGTCACGTGCATTGATCGCAGACGGGATGCCACCTGCTCAGGTTTACTTGCTATTAAATAGGTTCGGAAACCTCCGCATCAGATCATCTAGGGAAAGTTGTTTCCAACTGATGTAGGCAACCAATCGGGCCTCGGTGTTAAAGACTGGATGGCTATCAAAGCTCTTTGTCCAATGCCTCGACGCCTTTTTGAAGTCGACCAATGTTACATGTATAACAGCTGCGTTCACGGGATGAAGGGAGAGGGGAGGGGGGTGGGACGAGCGTGCTGAGGGACGTAGATCTCTTTCAGGTCATCGTTTAACCACCTTGACGTCACGTACAATTCAGTAGCTCCAGTTGGACTCGGCCCGCAGTTTGACGTCAATGATTACAGATTGTTTGCCTACTGGTCGACGCAGATAGGAAATTATATGAACCACATACTTGTTACTTACTTCAAGTGAGAGCCTTTGGCCGATTCCATGCATTTCACTGTGCCGTTTTTAACTATTGGCTCAGGATAACACTTGTCTAGAATACACGTATAAACTTGTTGAACTGGCTGTTAAAAGACTATCNGCACACGAACTCATCCACGTTTTGTTCTTATCATCTTTTGTTTCAATCCGTTGCTAGGAGCCGCAAAACGAGGTGTCTCTCTAATTAAACCTATTACGTCATGACGTCACTGACACATCCGTCCGGTAGGTGTCACGATCGCAGTTATACCACGTGACCTCCTTTCACATAGATGACCTTTGACCGAGGAGCCTCAAAACGGGCGCCCAACACCTCTTACTATACTACTGGCCTACTCTCGAATTTTTGCACCATGGAATATACATCAAAAGCTTATCATTTATCAGAGTTCGAGGAACCAAAGGACAACTTACCATTTTCAGCTGAAATATAAAATAATGTTCATGTATATGCATGTACATCAGACGAAATAAGTGTTTCCAAAATGTTAACACGTTTAAGCGATTTAACTCATTTTTTCTACACTTTAAATTTAAACCACGTTTGAACTCTTTTATATTACGAGAGCACATGCAGAGTTGTCCGTCTCTTGACCCATTTACCAATTCAGCCCCGATGACTGTGAGCTGTGGACCTCTCTCAGAAAAAACAAGGCTTCGTGAGATTGACGGGAGATAATGCCTTGTATTTTAAATGAGAGAACATGACCTTGGCTGGATTTAAGCGAGGTCCTATTGTTGGTTATGGCGTTACTGAACTCTACCCTTGGTTTGCAGTACCAAGCGAGTTAGCTGACAGGGACGAAAAGGACGTTTTAAGGCGTTGTATGCTTTTGTCAAAATCATTTGAATATCCTACCGCATACCGACAGCAAAGTGAATGGATGGTGGTCGTAAAGAATTCAGTGATAACGCTGCGAAATATCCGTTTACACTGAATGCATACGCGTGCGCAAAACTGTCCACCAATCCCTCTATCGCCATCTAGTGACAAGGCGCATTTCATTATGTCGTCGTTATAGTAGCTATCCCATACTGGTTGCCATGAGTTCACAATCGTCTGTTGCGAATATAAATACTTACGTAAGCAGCCAACGAGAGCATGATCCAATTCTACAGTGTCACGTCGGCACATTACCGAATCAGACAAGTTGTTAGCAGAAGGCCCAGATCGTAGTATGAAGCCTTCATTACAACGAATGATGCAAAGGCTAAAATACAGTCATTCGGTGTTAAACGAATTAGTTAACAAACTTTAAAACATCCCACTACAATTACAAGAACATTGAAAATGAAAACCAGACACCTTGAACAAGAAAAACGACAAGTTGAAGTTAAATCAGGACTTTAGAAACATTGACGTTGGCCAGTAACGCTCAAAAGTACATATACAGAAAGGCAGCAGTCCACTGTTCTCTCTGAATCATATCCCCTGTCAACGATTTCTGCTGGAGCTCCTAGCTTACGTTAAACATGAGTGGCCGTTTTGCGGCACCAAAATATTTACCGAAACAGAGAAGTACAAATTGAATAAGAATCTATTGAACGCAGTGGCAAATATTTACAACTCATTCTTATTAGTACAGTGTAACTGGAATTTGTGTCACAAGATATTTCATACATGGGATCGTCGGGTACCCTCTCCTACATTGTATATAGTCATGATTCTTCTGTTCATAATGAAGCTTAAAGTAGCTGACCACTGGCAAGTACGACCACCATTAAACCCACGATTTGGGGACATTGTTATATTTCAGCTGCTTTCTATAAAATTGGTCTCGAATTATTACTCATTCAACAATGTGTGATTTCTGGGCTGGGAGAGAGCTGCATAAGTTTGTGTTGTCGGTTGAACTAAAGTAATATGCAGCTCTACTGTACCAGAATAAATCAGCATAGTGTTGAAATTGAGAATGTGTAGGCCAATACAAAGAGACATTAAATTGAGAATGTGTAGGCCAATACGAAGTGACATTGAATTTAACCTATTTTAAAAATGCCTTTATCGTCTCATCTTGTTTTACTCTGCAAGATAGCTCGTCGCAAAATAGATTACGATAAAGAATTTTAAAGAGACCTTACTAAAAAACCGAGCGGGAGCAGTCGAAAGTAGAACGCATTTTACAGAGCCAAAGAAGATGTCGTGGCAACGTTAAGAAACGATTGCGTCTCGAAACATATGAAAACAATTTTGTTTAAAGATAAATCTAAGACGTGACGTTTAAGCCGCTTTCTCATATTGGGGTTCAACTTACTCGTCTGAAAGGTTGAAAGGAGAGCATACGGCAACGTACGAGTTTTTCAGGTTCTGTTTCTCGATGACATCTTTGCACTGGCCTGAAGGAATACAGGAACTGCGTTGAATGTAAATTGAGGACTGTCATTGCAACGTCTAACGAAGATCTATTTAATAATTATCATAATCCGTTGAAATACCCTACAATTTGAGAATGGATTTTGACTAACCTGCTGCACGGTAAAACTAGTTTCACGCCTTTGCGAACAAAAATGCTGTGAAAATGGTATCTTTAACACATCTTTCCATTTTATACTATTGATCAGCAACATGCAACTCACATTCTTAGCATATGGAAATAACAACTCACTGTGCTCAGCTGAAAATGAAGACAATAGATCAGAATTACAAAGTTTCTTATCATACACCTGTCGCATCTTCTACGCAGGCAAAAGAAAAAAATTGACATCTAAAATGCCATCTTAAATTCATAGACAGATTTAAGGGGGGAGGGTGCAAGCCTACCACCCAATTGCCTTCCGCATACCAATTTTAGGGCTTAGGGGCTCTTCGGGCCGCTGCTCTTGGAAAACTATTATGCTTGAACCACCTCCTCATTAACGACATCCTTGTGCGTAAACAAAATGTTGAAACAAGTGAGGCGCGCGTCATTCCCGTCCACGACAAGCGTGTACTTGCAACGACTTTTTACGGTAAAGGATTTCACAACTTGTAGGATCCGTATGTTAATGACAATAGTAGAAAACGAGAGCATCAATGACTTTCGAAATCTGTTGCAAACTAATTTGTTCTTTTGAAGACAAATCTATGCTCGAAATATGGTCTTTTTACTTTTGTCGACTGGTGTATCGATTAATTAACGATAGGCACATATGGTATAACGTAAAAGGTCAACGCTGTCGTCGTTCACGATATACAATGTACGACGCCTTCCACGAGGCCCATATTTTTGCACCCGTAATTGTAAAATGTTGCGTGTGCGACTGGCTTTGACAGAGTCAGGTTTTTTCTGATCGTGCCCTAGACGCCAAGTTCTGAATTTCTGGTTCGAACGCAAAAGTCAGAGCGGCAGCTTAGAGCATTTAGCACAGATGAGAAGGTACCAACATTAGATTACAACTCAGTCATATGAGCAATTAAAGTGCACTGGAACTGTGCACAGAAGTGGCTGTAACCCGATGTCTGCATTCTGGGTGTGTCGATGACCCTTGTCGACCGTACTAATAACTGGGGGCCAAAATTAAACTAGGCGAATGAACAATCGTGTGTCAATGAGAAGTGAATGGCAATGACAGGAAATTTGAAAACATATGACCCAGTGCTGGTACAACTAATGATTACCAGCCTATTTTTACAGTCAAAACACATTCTGGGCTGGGCACGCCAGAAACACCCTAATCGGTGTCACCCAGAACAGGCTGCTGAAAATGCGAACTACATGTAGATTGTGTATTCGAGGTACCGGTCAAAACTGATTTAATGTGAACAATCTTGCCACGGCGAGCACCAAATCAGTGGCTCTACTCGACAAAGGACTTTTTCGATAGAAGATCGAAGTGGGTGTTGAAAGGCGTTTGAATGAGGATCCAGAGTTCAACGACACAACTCAAATCATAAACGTGAGCGTAGAACACAAGGCCTTAAGATGGAATAACCAGGTGTGCTAACAATTTAAAGACCAGAAAGAGGCAATTAGATAAGGCACCATTTAGCAGCAATCAGACTTTCATATAACGTACTTCTGCTTGGACCAGTTGGGCCGGATCAGATTAAAGCGGGATTAACAAAAGAGATATCTTTCCTGGGCAATATCAATGCCAGATGTAGGACACATTCCGCTCTACTTACATGTATATACTATAAAGCAAAATTAAACAGATTTATGTTATGCCTTTCCAACTTTTATTCCAGCCTCAGCTAAAAGTCTTTAAAAATTATTTCATTCGTGGAAATGCTCTTACTAAATATGTTTTAAAAATGAGGATAGAGCACAATAGCATTAATGCCCACTCTGGGGACTCGTAGAAAGTATAATCAAATGTTTTGGAATGTACAAAACGGTGTGTTATATTTCGTTGTTCTCAACGAGCACAGAAATACATCACAGAAGGTGGCGAAAACCCAGCTGCAAGTAATGATAATTCACTCACGAGTACAGTCTCGTAATTCGCGTTCGAGCTTCGGCTCTTCGCCAGCAAAACTACAAACTGCACTGTCCCGCGATTTGCCAATTGAGGGACCATGGGGAACAACGAAGCCTTCTTCACAGATCAGAAAACAATTACTGAAATGTAACAATATTGTTAAAATGAATACCAAGCAAGCCACGGATACCACCTGAAAATATCGTCGGCAACTTTTTCTCATTTGAGTTGGGTATAGAAATGCAAGAAAGCACGCTCAAGGCAAACTTAAAAATAGATAACAAATGCACGGTAACAAGTTTTGGATTGCTCGAAAAGAGAGACTGTGTCTTAAAGTTCCGTTTAATGGAGTAGTTGTTGATAGATGTCCAACTTACGAAGCTGTTGAGTTCAACTCGTGGCATGCTACGGCTGCATGGAACAATGTTGATGATCGTTCAGTTACAATATCCTCACACGGACCTGTATGAAGAAACTTATATCAAGCTGAAGTGAACATTTATTTTTTGCTATGCAAATATAATATCCATATTATCAATGCCTAGCTAATATTATGTAGAAATAAAAATAAGCGAGGATGAACGATTCGAAGTACGCTCTTTCCCGTAGGAATAGACAGGGTGAATTTTTTGATGTAGTATTCATTATTTGCAAGAGTTCGCTACTACGGTTGTTGTGTCCAAAGTACAATCGTTCTACAAACACGCGCGTTTTCCCGTTTGCGTTGTTTCAATTGATACTAAAACGAGGCATAATAATCATTTTTGCAGCGGCACCAAAGTATGGTAGTGAGTAGATACAGCTATTTTGTCACTCAAGTTTTTTGTAAATTTCATTTTGTGAGAAAGAAGAAAATGTCTAAAGAAGTGTTCTCAATCTGCCCACAGACAGACCTCTGCACATGTAGAAGTGATACAATGGCCTAGCTGTACAACATTATAGGGGATGGACGATTAGACCAAAAACATAGATAGACCTGGTCTGTGTTTTTAACAATCAAGTTGGTGGTACGATATGTTTAGCTGTTTATTTTTTTTCAAAAAAAGAAACACCCGAATGATAAAAAATGGCGTGTTATCAATCACCGTTAGGAAAAGTATGGCGTATCAATCCTTCCTCACCCTTACTTACGTGCCCTTGTGCAGCTTAAAAAACAAAACAGCACGAGAACAGAGATGAAATCGATGCGGGCGGGTGTTCTTTTAATTAATGAGAGCCTGTCTCATAATGAAACGCGGCACAGACCATCGGCCTGTTCCAAGAAACTGACTTTTAAGTTCATCTTTTACTTAAGTTTGAGATTAGTCTCAACTTCCAAACTTTGACAATTCCCCATTCAGTAAGTTATTCAAAATTAAGACAATTTTTCTTCGCGAAGTCGAATAAAATATAAAAAGTGACATCCGAAGAAAAGTTTGTTTTGTTTTATTTTTTATTTTTTAGCTGCTGATAAACCCACCGAAATGGTTGTGCGCTATATCAGGAGACTTCAGTGTGAGACGCGCGGCGCGTTCGAGCTTTACCACACCAGGCTCCGCCGCGACATGCGATAGATTCCCTTCTAGGTATCAACCATTGTAAATCTCATTTGTTTACATCAATATTACCTCCTGTCCTGTTGGAATAGTACCAAGTAAGTCTAGTGTTAGGTAATTCCGGTATCCACCATGCACCCAAACTATCAGTACGTCTGGAGCCTAGGTCACACGCTTGTCAAACCGCTGGCACTCAAACGCAGGTCTACATGGGTACCCGGGCCCCAACTGTGCTTCACTCCTTGTTCAAGGCTTAAAATAGCTTTAGGTTCCAATACACGGGCACGAAAAACCACACCACAGCCAGAAACTTGATATCAGTAACTCCGACTAACTCATAAAAGAATTGGACCTGGGCCGCAAGGCAGGCCCTGTCCTAGTACCCGCCCCATTGATAACCTTTGTATCTCGCCGCTGGGTCTCCTCCCCAAAGCAGACGGGGATTGTCGCAAGATACCCCACTTATACCCAGGGAAGTGGTTGTTTGGAACCAGGGTCATGAATGGAGGCGTGGCCGAATATTGGCGAGGGATTGGTTTGTGTTTGAGCGATATTAGAATCGAAAGCAATCGGCCGTTAGGAAAGCCATCTGTGGCTGAAAGTAATATAAATACGGGAAGTACATGTAACTTGTGCACAGGACAATTAACGACACACGGGAAGGAGTCTACTGGGTATAAAATTGTCTAATTAGGAAAACTTACGAGTGAATGCTTGATGCTGGGCGGTGGACAGGATTGTTCATCCATGAACAACCCTGCCCATGTGGCACGTGCTGAGCCAACACCACGTTCCTTACAATATCTCTTTTTATCACTCCGGCTGGTCTGCTCACTCAGCTTGTCCGGAACCTGCCTTGCAGGTTGTTATAGCCCAGTTGGCTGTTTGATGTACCCACTTGGTACTTTATATGATATTTGCCCATTTGGCAGTTTGTACCCACTTGGTACTTGTTATTGAATTTGCCGTTTTGCTCGACCCAGTTGGTAGGCAATCGGCCAATACCCATTTGGTATTATGTACCTATTTGGTATGCTAACATGTGCCACTTACATGTAGTATCCGATATTCAATTACACTTTGGGTATCGGAAATGTGTGTGTTATCTCTTGTAATTAAGGAACTCATCTGGTTCCTTCCGTGAAATATTAATTTGTAGAGCTGTGACCCTCAAATTCCCAATACAGTTTAAAATATACATGGTATTATTCTTGTTGTTTTATTTGTCCCCAATAAGACAAAACTTATGTCAAACACTTAAGTCAAACTTGAGATCTATTTCTTGAATTGATTTTGAGACAAATTTAACTTTTATTTTAAAATTTACTAAAATTTAAGATTTGTCTCAGCTAAGTCAGTTTTGTTGGAACGGGTCCTACAACTAACTATGCTTGTTTGGTCTCATAAGGAGTCACAGTTCGATCTGTTGTAGTCCCCGGTAGTCATACGGTACTTGTCTCTAAAACTTACCCTCGAACCCAGGATCGAATAATGCGTTGACCTTGGCAACATCAAGTTGGCTACAAACCAAGTACAACGAGAGAGCTGCAGGAAAAGAAAGCAGCGCACGTTTTACCGCAAAACACTACTAGTGCTAATACAGACTGTTGTACACACAATGCCTCCTATACCATCAGTATCTCCAACAATGCTGCACGTATGTCACAGCTTGTGTTATACTACAGTCGTGCTATTTGTTATTTTGATTCACGAAGTTGGTGAACGGTTGAGTGTCTGGTTTGCAATACTAGCGTAAATTAAGGATGTTCTGTAGTGTTGGACAAATAGCTCATTCGTAATGTATGTGCTAAAAATAAACTATTTTGGCCTGTTCGATTGATTTTCACATCATTTACAGCTTTCACTAAAGCGGTTCTTAACACTATTCCGAGGTTAGGCCTATAACTCTATAAATGGCATAGTTTGAGCAAATCGAAGTACGCTGCTTGCTTAGGAACAAATTCCTGATGGCCTCAAAGAAGTACACGATTTCGTAATTTCCATAGCATGACTTAGATCTTGTCCAATAAAGTCCTTTGAAAGGAAGATTGTGAAAAGGCCCACGAGAAGAAATCATTAATGTACAGTGAATAGCTGAAAATGCAGTAAGAAATAATAGTAAACTTGATTGTTTCCAGTTGATGTGATCTAGATGATGCTCCGCACGGACGGTGCGTTTGGTAGTTGCTGGAGAAGGCGAAAAGAGCAACAGTAAGAAGGTTGGAAGAAACGGCTGCAAGAACATCATGCTGACTGTGGTACCGCCGTATTGAGGGGAGTGGGGGCTGCAGTGATTCACAGTGGATTGGCCACCACTGAGGAACCACTACACATTGGAGACTATTATAGTTTCAAGTCGAAACGTGTCGTCGAGTGAGTTGTTCGCCATCTGACGACAACACACTCCAACTAGAACGCGTGTCATGGAATAAGAAAGAGAACATATAGTTGCCTGTCAACAACAGGGGGCGATAACACGTCACACTGCATAGAACTATGAAGAAAACATCTCTGCAAGTACATAAAGTGTGTTACAGTTTCTGGGCTAACACATTTTTCCAATTCACCTCAGAGAACAGAAGGCATCTCATCACAGACGGAGTGCATACGATTTGAATAACCATGTGGCTGTTGCAGACGTTTTACCCGAATTTCATGAAACTGCCCCTTTTATGGCTTGCTGATCCTCTGACATTGCTGTAAAATCGCCATGGTCAATTCTAGATTATACACAAAGAAGGCATTTTGGTAGAGCCTGTTCCTTGGCTTCAGTAGATCTTCTTCGACCGCATTTTCTTTTAGGTATGATTTTCACAAATACATCGAAAGGTGACTTAATTTGGAATGTCTCCCAATTCGCACTGTCTCCAGCATTGCATTCACACTGATTGATATACCTTTCAACAGCCTATTTGTATATTTTGATGACAGTTTGCATTCAAAGAGTGTTATTACTCCTCAACTGACTGTGTCTTAGAAACAACCATTCTCTTCATAAAAACTAAGAAACACTGGTTCATTCCTTGATCCGTATATTTAGTTGGACTGCACTTGCCACAAATATGTAATGTGAAATTGCAGTATGCTTTCATTTATGCTATCAACATGCTCTTCGTTGACAATTATGATTGAGCCATGTAACCGTACGCGTTAGTCTAAGGACCCAGTAACACCTGAAGATGACCGGAGACGTGACCGACAAAAAACCGTGCCAATGTAAATAGGCTATAGGTTGATGTAAACAGGCCAATAAATTTTAGAAATAATGTTACCACATCAATCCATCGAAGTGGCTTTAGGTCACATTATATCACTTATATTCAGTTTAATGTAATGTTTAACCCACGAGAGCTAAGTCTACATGGTTAATGTTTTCAATTTAATGCTATTTCAATGTTGACGTTATGCGCTATTTCATCATTGTGGGAAAAGATTACTGCTATAAAAATATTGAAGATTTTTAATAAGAATCCGTATAACTTCATTTGTACGTATAAAAGGCAGACATTCCGTATCGGTTGACATGTATTATTACACGGTCCTGTCTTCAGTGTGAACGGGGCTGTGGGGAGGAAGGGTCGAGGTGTGTTACCTTGTCGATGGGGAAAGGAAAAGTGTACTATATTTTGTACATGTATAAACATGACAACACTGTTCTTTATAACCGATGAAGTGCATGTAGGAGGTTCCAGGAAAAATGTTTTGCAAACTCTGATGTCCAGGTAAGTGGCAACCAAAGCAAACGTTGCAAGTACGGACAGATATAGCTACATTTACATGTACTTGCACAATTAAACTGCGCTTTGTTTTGAAGCATGGAAAAACTCGTTCCTTGAGCCCTCTGGCCTGAGGTCCAAGATGTCTTAATTACTAACAGAGTAGAAAAAAGTTGCATCGGTAAACGGAGAGTGATGGAAATATACTTGCCACAAGAAACGACAGGAATTCTCATTGTGCGGAATGCCTCTCTTCACTCAAGTGGCTGGTCGTGCCACGTGCATTTATGTCGTCATAATGATATTCTTGTCATTGACATTGTTGCTTAGAAGTATCAGTTCACGGTTAATATAATAGATACTCCAGTTGTCAATGGGTTCGCGTAACACTAGTTCCAAGAAGTCAACCGAAGCTAGTGTACTCATACACCTGTATATAACAGCGACCACGATGTTCAGTCTTTTCGAACGTATCATGCAGGAGAAGCAGATAGGCTACTCCAATGTCCCAGCATTAACGAGTAATAAGGATAAATTTAATGTGAACATGTGTAAGCTGATTCTTATAAAAATTGCAGGCGTACGTCTTGTAAACGTGTTGGACAGAATTCTATCACATAATAATCTCCATGATAGCAAGTAGCAGCATATATTCAAGAAAACAACAACGGTTTTAAAACTTGACATGTTGGGTTTTACGCCAAAATTGCTCAACGAAAACTCAACAAATTGGTGAATGATTACTGTGTGAACTTAAGAGTTTTATTAACATTCAAGTCTCTAAAACTGTCGAGTTTATTTAACCCTAAGGACAAAATTTCTATGGGTCTACGGTCCAAGGTAGTATACAAATTTATCTGTGCTGGATGTGGCTCCAGTTATATAGGCGAAACTGTTCGCCATTTGAAAACCAGGACCAAGGAACATCTAAATTCCAGTAATTCACATATAAGTACTCCCCTACAGAGCTCCAATCATTGTTATCAGCAGTGCTCTTTCAATGACTTTGCAATAATAGACCAGGCAGTAACAACAAAGGAGCTTAAAATTCGTGAGGCTTTACATATCAGTTGGTGCAAGCCCAATCTCAATAGGCAACTGACACTCCACAGGTTGTCATTGTTGGTCTAGTTCATTGTCACTCCCTGTAACTGATTGTATCTGTGCTTCATTACTTGTTGCTGGACCTAGCTAGGTGGCCACTGCATTATGACTTCTGAGGATGGTGTTTAATAAATGACACCGAAACGTGTCAAGTTTTAAAACCGTTGTTGTTTTCTTGAACACATAATAATAGGAAAGAGTCCTGTTCACACTGGCAAGTTTTCACTCACGTCATTAACGAACATCCCCCTATCTTAGAGTATTTAATTCAAGTTAAATTATTTCACAATACAGACCACAAAAATCAAATGCAGCCGAGTACTAAGAAGAGTGGTTTTGAAATAGGCGCGCTTTCAAAGTCTAATTGCGCGTAATGTAACGTCGCTGTTTGAGGTTAAATTGCAAAGTAACGCCATATTTTTCAATTTCACAGAAAACACCCTAGGAATCAAAACAACGTTTATCTCCGTCACTGTTCTCGGCATACCTCAGTGGCGGATCTAGGATACCATAAGGGGGTCCCAACATGTTGCCTCGGGAGTCGGGTAAAGCGCGAATGTATGTGCACAGGAGGCCCCGAAGGTTGCGGAGCCGGGCACGCGGAAAATCTATTGGTGGATTAAAAAAGAAAAAAAAACGACCACACAATTCCACCGCTATCTGGGGTTTGAGCCCCCCCCCCTCGTCCGCTGCCGGTCCTAGTTTCTGAACTCAATATTTCCTCAGGCTTCACGCTGTTGCTGTTTTATTTTGCATGCTTGCCCCCTGGCCCCATTAAATCCGCCTATGTACCTGTTCTGGAGTTTGCTTTTACCTTATTAACCAGTCACCAAAAATATAGAGAGCAAAACCTCTCATTTATATTTTAGTTATTTATCGTCACTTTTCTTTTTAAAAGGCCGAGTTGCTAAGAAACAAAAAAGAACTCAGACATTCCCTGTGTCTATTAACACGTATACATGTAACACAACTAGGCTACTTGTATTCCGAAATGAATTCGACTACTTAAATGTATACTGAAACATTGAAATGATGGATTTTAAATCACCTATTTGAAAATAATCGTGTTAAGTAATTTTCGACATTCCAAAGGTTGTAGTTTTGCTCACCGTTCAAAACACTATTTAAATGGTTACAAAAAGTCGGTTGCCTGTCGTTGATTGAAAGCAGACAGAACAATACCAAACACGAAGAGGACCTCTTAAGGCCTTTAACCGACGTGCTACCCACAAGCAGATATGGCATGCTAAACGTATATTGGACGTTGATGGAGTCTATCTCTATGAATCTCACTCCAAACCATTTTCGTCAATTTTCGTATGTTGCCATGTCAACATTTCGCATCATCCCGAACTCGGATATCGTCGTAGCCTCAAATTGTCCCTCGGTAGTGTTTCTTAGCCGCGCATGCGTGAATTTGATTCCTAACAGCAAATGTATTTTGGCTAATAGACCGATGGCCTCAAAACTTGTACGTGATGATCATTCGCAGCCCTTAGATTGTCTCCTGGTGTACTTTTCTCTTATTAAAGTGGCATCCCTGCGCGTTCGACAACATTATCTATTTTTGAAAAGTTACATGACTTGCCGTAAAGACTGAAGGTCGACATTTACACATATATGGGAAGCCTCCGAATGTATTTGTAACACGTCAAATATGATCGTTATTTGTTTTGAATTTCCCCTAGGAGCTGACGGCTGTTTGCGCATGTTTGAACGAATCAGTCCACGAATTAACCTCAGCCAAAAAGCGACAACTTGATTGGTCAACCTTCAAAAACCTGCTCTAGTGGTAACATGAGGATACAGTGAGACTACGTGTGTAAAGTATGGAGGTTTTGGAGATACCAGGGCAGCCTACTGGGGGCAACATGCGTCAACTTTTTTATTTACTAGTACAAATTCTACTTCAAAACGTTTCTTTTCCAACCAACTCTGATATTATGCGATAGGAACAGGTCCTATGTGAACCAAACCAGTACTGATATAAATACATCAGTTACCATGGCAATAGTGGGACTAACCTTCAAGTCAAATGGAGATACGACTAATGTGAGCACACGTCAGCAGTTTGATTGAGGAAAATTTAGAAACCGGTGAACAAAAACTATGTCATAAGAAAATTTCGTCTGGCCACAGGCACTCTCATCGACCGCTCGACAGTCTGTATATCTATATGGGCATGAGCTGTCTTCAACATCTCTCGTGGCGCTTTTTATTGCCCATCATTCCAGAGATTATTATTTTATTTTTTTGTTATTTGTGCACTCATATTTCTGTACCTTATCAGTCATAATAAATTTCCTTATATCGCCTATCACGGTCTCCTTTGTATCTCTGGAAACGGAGCTTGCGACGTACTTATTATTTTCGGGACATATTCCGAACATAAATGATATTTCACTCGTTAAATATATTTATGTGAGAATATGGACTCGTCAACTTATACCCCCATCTTTCGGACTGGTCCATTAACCCCTTGTGTAGATTCGCATGCTGTCCTCCTGCACTCGAGGCACTAGGACACTCCATTTCCAGCCTCACTATTGGTTCGTTTGTGTTACTGCCAGGAGTTTGGTCAGCTCCTGGCTCCCATAAATGTAAGCTGATGATTGTCACGTGTCACAGGGCTCCTTTGTTCTCAGTAACGTTATACTTCCTGCCATCAATACTTCGCTTTAGCAGCACTTAGCTTCGAGTCTAATCTCTCTTCATTTTTCCCAACCTCTGCCACCCTCTCTCTTGGGTGGTTCCTCTTACCTGAGTGCTAGCGCTTTTTATTGCCCAACTTTCCAGAGATTATTATTTTATCTTTATGTTATTTGTACACTCATATTTCTGTACCTTATCAGTCATAATAAATGACCTTATATCGCCTATCACGGTCTCCTTTGTATCTCTGGAAACGGAGCTTGCGACGCACCTATTATTTTCGGGACATATTCCGAACATACATGTAAATATCATCTATATATACATGTACATGTATATGTACTGTAAAATGCATGTTTATGAATGAATGTATGCATGAATGTATGTATGTATGTGTGTGTGTGTATGTAGGCCTATGTATGCGTGTGTGTGTGTGTGTGTGTGTGTGTGTGTGTGTGTGTGTGTGTGTGTGTGTGTACTTGTATGTATATACGCGTATGTATACAATGTACATAAATGTATATACACTTGAAATCGGTAATTACAGGTATCGATACTTACCTTTTAAGGCTCGTTTAGTGAAGGCATAACAATTAAAGGCAAGTGGAAGCATTTGATGTTGGCAGTATGCCTCAAATTCCACAGCTCACTCATCAATTAAAAATAATTTTGCTGATTTCGCTCCAATGCGCTACGCTGAACATAGTTTCGCACCACGTGAAAATAACACGTATGATACAGAAGCAAATCGGAGAGGGTCAAGCTACTGTATGTGAATGGCGTGTTATCTTTAGTATAAATAACTTGCAATTAACAGACGTGTAGTCAATGACTGTTTTAACATAACATGTGGGTATCGCGATGTACACCTGTTTCAAGAATAAGACAGTGTTCTAATGTTTACATTCGTGACCTTCACCCGCACCTGGCGCCACCTATGTTGTTGTACTCATTTGATGCCAGATTATGTTGAGCATGCTCACTGCGGGGACAAAAGCGGTGCCATACGCGGTGAGTGAGCTGTGGAATGTGACGCACGCCAGCTGGTTTCATTTGTCCTTAATGGTGGTGTCTTCACTAAACAAACCTAACGTCAAGCATCGATACTTTGTAATCACCGATTAGAAGTGTATCATTAACTGTCTAGTAAAGTTCAATCAGTAAATATCCAGAAATCTACTGCTAGTCGGCCATATTGGATCGCCCTTGTATACAGTGTACCTTTTATTTGTTACAGTGTCAGGACCAGCGGCTGATTAAAGGTGTCTGTGTTCTGGACGAGTTGTTTTAGGTGGCATTACAGTCACCAAAGTAAGACAGGCAGACATACATGTCAAAAATAAATTCATTGCCTGAGGTATCGTAGAAAAAATTAACCGCCTTGGAGCCCTGGCTTACAACGCAGCAAAACCAAACTTGTGATTCATGGATGGAAACTCTTAGCAAATGTGGAAAGCAGACATAGATAGAGTAGAGGAAGTTATAGTACATGTATATGGATTACGATCATCAAGGAGATGGCATTATAAACTGGAGAAACGGCATTTGGTCATAGGATCCATAAATACTTTTGTCGCTTGTTGTCATTGATTCCATTTTACACGTGTTATACACTGCTTTAGCATCCTAGGAACACTTTCGTCCTATTCCCGAGACATTGTCCGACGATAACTTATTACTACCAGTTTGAAACTACTCGATAAGTCAATCTGCGAACAAGGAGGTGTTAAATGATGCAAAATCAAAGAAGACACTCACAGTCTTTACATTTCTTTAAAGGCACTATTTCCGCTTCATTTTTGTTAAAAACTTCATGAAACGGATCTTTACGCAAACACTTTTATTCGA
>NMRA01000946.1:6085-83977 GCA_002633005.1 Phoronis australis | reverse complement strand
CACACACACACACGCACACACACACACACACACACACTTAATCTGTCTAGGATCTGTCAGGCTTCAGTGTAGATGTACTTGGCTTTTCTGTATTACTTAGATGAACTGATGTAGAGGTTCGGAAATACAGTGTACTCTTACCAAGACATAGCCGCCTATTGCAGTCCTTGGCAACTTCTTAAAATGTTTGAAGGCCTACATTTCTGTATTTAGACACAACAACTTTCTCGTCGTAGGAATCCGATAGCGGCAATGACATAGGAAACGTGTAAATGAATATAGATTCACAATATGTCAAGTCAACCGTGAGTTTTGACTTCGTATTGTACGTACCGTTTTTAACTGTCTTCAAATTACATGTCGCTGATTTACGAGTGCTCGATTACAGTTGAGTTACGCCTAGCCGAGCAACAAAATGTATTTTTGAGTCACTAGGTCAGCGTTACTTGTAAAGCACACTTGCAAAATGTAATGAAATGAAAAAGGCTCTTTGTTATTTCATTCCTCGGATTGATAGACATTTACAATGATATCGACACAATGAATCAAATCTGCTTTTCAAATTCTAAACAATCCCTGGACCACTGTTCACTTTGTTTATAGTCTAAGGCTATGAAAGCATAACTCGAGGCCCAATGCTTACAAAACAGAAAAAACAATAGAAAATAAACAATTGGTGTTGTCCATATCTTTGAAAATCGTGTCAATTATTGCCACGAATGATTATGTTCAAAGGATCATTTTACTTTCGTTCTAATCATGGCAGTCATTATCTCTGTTTTGATACTGGGCACGTGGACAAAAGCTGTATTCATATCAATAGAATGTCTCATAGGTCGGTACAATATACTATGGTCACTGAAAAATGTGTTACGTGAAAAGTCTTAAAACGACCGGTTTTGTATTCATAATATTTTGAGTCGTTACTATGGAGTGTCGCCAAAATACTCATGTTGTTTCCGTATCTGCTAGTTTACTACTACGAATTCACCCCGACGTTTGCTTTTTGCACCGTAACGCCTGTTATTTATATTAATTCCATTCTAAAACAGAGGAGTGAAAATTATACAAATATGATTGGACGATCAACAAACTTTATCATCCATAAATTCCGTAACTTCAACTACATGTAAAAATGCGTGCCCAAAGATAGTTGGGGATTATGTCTCTTCAGACGAGTATTCGTCAAATTATTTAACCTGGAAGGAACGTGTTTAAAGTCCACGCATTTCTGACAAATATTTGACCTGGGTAAACAATAATAACCTGTTTAAAATAACGGTGAATCTTGTTTACCACATTTTACTTATTTGCAAATGTCTTAAATTCTGTCAGCTTTAACCCCTACAAAGTATATTTCAAAAATCTGAGAGGCCGTTCCCTCAAAAATGCCAGCAGACCAATATGATTGGAGGAACACTATTTTGAAAATGTCTGTTCTAAGTTCAAAAATGATTTTATTAAAAAAGCATATTTTGCGAAAAAATACGCACAGGTAAATACAAATGAGAAATTTTGTTGGGAAATTTATTCACCTTTCAGTCAGTTTCTGTCATGTGGTTGTAACCACTTGCCATCTGATACATGCGCGCACCCAGGGAGCTCGGGGGCCTCGAACGACCCCCCCCCCCCATTTGGCGAAGTGGGCAAAAAGGTCCGCCTCGGAAAAACAAAAACTTCGAAAAGTAAAAAAGAGACAAAAGTCTACCAAAAAGGCAGGAATTCGGCGAATTTGCAATTCATAGCTCTGAACTTACCCCGTTTTTTTATTTCTTTTAATAAAAGGTACACATTCTCAAAAGTTTGAGTCCCCCTATTTTTAGTTTCCCTTAGATTTGTTCGCGAAGTAGACGCGCTATTTTATCGGATAATGCCTACGTTAAAAATTGGCAAGGGATTTTTATATCAAACTGTTTACACTTTATGAACTCGCTATATTTTTTTTCAAGTAAATAAACGTCAGCCTTGTAATTGAAGCGAGATATTTTGTTGCTATGGAAATAAACTACAGTAAGAACTTAATAACTCTAATTTATTTTTATAATCTTTTTCGTTCACCGCAGCTCTACGTACCTATGCTCTGCTTCACTGGTCACTCTAAATGTACTTCTTAGGGACGCTCTATACTTTTGATCTTATCACGACTTAGCCGTAGGTGACTTCTAAACTGACTGCGTGAGTGGCGTCCTTACGAGGCTATTTGTGATATTTTGGCGCCGCTCATAACGTTTATGTATTTCCTGAATAGGGTAAAAGCTGGTGAAAAAATGTTTGTTTTCGTTGTCACGTGGTTAGTTTTGTATGCTTTTGACACACCTTCACCCTTCGCATTAGATTGAGCCCGGGATTGGCGCTTGATTTCAGAACGACTCGCAAACCGTTGCTTGCGTGAACTTCCAAAACATTCACGTGTATTCTGTCGCGAAAGCTCATTGGCGGCAGTACTCCTCGCAGCAACGGTGAATTGACTTCGTTGATTACAAGCAGACGTGCAAGCAATCAATTGGTGTTGATCGAAAAACATTGTTTGACAGGTTACTACGTTGTCTAACACAGCTCCCCTAAAGTAAATTGTCTCTGTTCACTTGATTACATGTACGGTCACAGCCTACGGCGGGTGCATCTTGTCAAGATAATTGTTGTCATTTGTCTACTCTATTGTTTCAATATAATTACTTTTTATGTAGTTCATTATTTGTAGGTTAATTTTAGAAAAAGTGGTAATACCGTTACGTACTAAAGTAAATTAATGCTCATAGTAATTGTTGTTATCTTCATGATTTTATGGTGGTCTTAGCACGTGTCTGGAAAGACACTGCTATTTGTCACGTATTTGTGCTATTGAAAGGAGACATTAATAAGGTTTCTTTATCTTTATCTTATTTTTATATTCTTGTCATTGAGATTCCTTTAAAAGCAGTCTACTCATAGCATCGTTAACCCAGTTATAGTGAGTACATTTAGCAGCTACCATGACACGTTGTCAAAATAATTTTCAATAAATCTTAAATAAATGTCACGTGTTATATGTCTAATTGATTGTTTCATTAAGATTATTTAACGTAGTTTATTATTTGTAGGTTTTTAGTTTGAAATAAATAATATAGCTCGTATACATGTACTTTACCACCGAACTTCACCAATTCGAGCGTCTTAATCAAGAAAATTAAGTATTTTTAAAACAACATTCGCCACATTCGACGACACCTTTTATATTCTTGTCATGGACACTCCTTTAAAACCATTCAACTCATGGCTCTGTTTACCCAGTTATAGTGAAAACATCTAGCAGTTGCTATGACACGTCGTCAAAATAACTATCAATTATAAATCTTGAGGAAATGTCCCGTGATTGTTAACCGTTTATACGTTTCGGTGTGTCATTTCACACCGCATTCGTAGCCCTAATAATAGCAAAGGCTCGCTTTCTAGCTGGAAGTATGAAAAAACCGTTATTATGAACAAACAACAGGTCATTGTCAGGATTCTTGAAGACGGTAGAGATATAGTAAACGCCCAGGGCTTCGTGCTCTTTTTCAGACGTGGAAGGTACTAACAGGTGGCATGTGTTTTTGTTGTTAGTATCCGCTGGGATTCTTTGTTCATTTCAATTCCTCTTCGTATTTGCTCTTCTTAGGTATTTTACATTCATAATACCTACATGTAGTGTTATATCTATAGCCAACGTGTATCGCTGATGAAAAGCGCACCGCTGAGAACGTTATGTTTTATTGATACACCTATATTGTCTAGATCAATACTTCCATTTTGATATTTTAATGGCTAACACCACATATGTGTTATTGTGCATTTTTATCAATATTTGTATAGTTTAACGACAAAACTGTGTTTCTGCTGGTCCTATTTGGCACAGAAAACGTCGGCACTTTTTTCCTATCAATAATGAATATTAACAAAAAACACATTGCCATTGTCGTGACTAACTTGAGTGTCAGTTCCACTTTCGTTTTCATTTCCAGTAGCATGAATTGAAGGTCAATGGACTTGTCTGACTCCTGCCTAAAAACTCAGAAGGTCGATATTACAAATTCACACTTTATTCTACCATTTATAGTTGAAAACATACATGTGATCAGGGGCGGATCCAGCATTTTGAGTTAGGAGGGGGCAGGGAAGATTATTAGCCAGGATTTTGCCCGTCAGATATTCGCACCCTCGAACTGCCAAATGGAATCTAAGAGAATTTTTAGGGGGGCATGGCCCCCTTGACCCCCTCCCCAAAATCCGCCACTGATGAAACCATTCTGGAATCGATGTAAGAACAAAAATGAATTGGATTTTTGTCTTGGTACTTCTTAATTATATTCTCAAGGGAATATAGAATCTTATCGACAAGTTTTTGCGTTTAGCAAATATCTAGAAAACTATAGATTTCAACTCAGACAGTATATACATTTTCTGAAAGTAGAAAACCTCGAGTTGAAGCGTTATCAGCAAATACTTAGCACTGTAAAAGGGTGGATTGTTTGAGGTACGCAAGCAATATGAGACTAAGCAACAAATTGTGAAACCAGCGAAATCAGGGAAACACAAGTTTACTGACAAATCCCATTGCCAATGGCACTGATTTGTACATGAAACAAATGTGACAGAATACCACCGAGAGTTTCACTGACCACTTCCCACTTGTGAAAAATACTAAGTCGATTGTGAACATGTTAATAATACATTTAATTTCGTTTTGAAATGTTTTTGGAAATTCATAAATAATTGTGTTACCTGAACGAGGACTTGTCATGCTGAAAATTGCAAGGCATGACGATGTGAGACTAAAGATGCCTTCACTAATGACGAACGCTTTACGGTAAATCAGGCTTCAAGTTAGTCACACCTTATCTGCCGGCGTTGGCTGGGTATACATATATTGGACGCCCGTGCATATTTGTGAATATACAACGCACGCTGAACGAATTCATACTAAATTCTGATGTATTGTGCCAAGCGTTCGTAGGCACAAGATGATGCCTCGTAAATACGCTCGGCATGTGCTACAGAAGGTGCAGATATTTCCAATAAGAAAAATCGTGTTGCGCACTACATACGCAGAGCATATGCTGTATTCGTTTTTTATTCCCTAGACGTGGGGTATATATAATGAAAATTTGAATATCTGAGCATACGACTGCGTATGATTATTTATAAAATTGTATGAGAATGTGGTGTACGGAAAAGTTTAACAGGGCTCTAATGTAATGATATTTGGTACCGCAGAAGTACTGGCGAGAAAAATATACCACAAAATACGGGGGAAACGATTTCGTGCTGTGCCTCTTAATTGTAGCTTCAATTCCTAAACTTCAATTCCGGAACAGCAGATACTAAGCCCGCATGGCTAATTCCCCCTGTGCTCCTAAACTAGATGTACATTAGCCCCAAAAAGATCCAATACTTCAGGTGGACGAAATAACGAACGCAATAATACGCCACTGATAATAAACAAATTCATTGTTGCCCGACAACAAAACTACGTGACATTTGAAACGTTTGAAAACATTTCACGCTTTTCTTGTAAAAGTAATGGAAACCGTCGCTTCTTTGAAACACGTTAATTTGGTTAAACAGCATGAACAATGGTCACAGATCGAAAAAGAGAATCAAAACAAATTCTTATTTTCGAACAACGCAAAACCTCGTCAACAGGATTTTGAAATTGGTTCAAGACATCCAGAAAACAATATTAGTAAACGAATTATGATAGCCGTGTTTTCATTCCACTAACTGTTGGAAAAACAAACGTTCAATGCGGTAAGGTAATTTCCGTTACGAGGTCACGTTGACCAAGTTATCAGTGTTCATTCATGCCACCGGACGTCAGATATCGGTATTTGCGATTTGTCTAGTGAAACGGCTGAAACTAGAGTCACCTGACAAGGCGAGCACGTAATGACATTGCATCACCGCAGGCAGCTACATGCCAAAAAATGAAGAAACACAGAGGAAAGAACTATCAGACTGATCCCTCTTCCATATCAAGGCATTTGGACCTTGGGAGAGCATTGTTGTCCTCGGCCATTTGCCTGAAACGGAACACTTTTTTAAAAGAAATTAATGACGATAACAACAATTCATCAAACCGGAAGTGTGACGTATTAAGTAAATTCGCCGGGTAGAGCGAACTCTTGTTAAGCCTGTATGTCAGACGATGCCGGTTTTCAGAGGTCTGATGTCAATCTTTATTTTGTTGATCGTCAGGCTCGGTCTTCTGTCCGATAACGCTACCTCAGTTATATAGCACGTTGAATCAATTCATGAATGTTAACGCAAATCGACTCCGTTTTAACAGTTATTAATGTTAAAACAAGTAAAAACCCATCGCAGTGTTTTGGCCTGTTTTGCTTGTATTTCCTCCACAAAAGAAAGGTTCTACGCTAACTTTTCACGAGGAAATCTTCAGAAGCCAAATACGTTAAGAAACATCCGTTTCTGTTCCAGACAGTATTTTATTGCCAGAGAGACATCTCTAATGTGACGTCTTCACGGCAATAACATACTGTTCTTAGAATTACCAGTTTCTGTTCTTGACATTTCAATTTATTTCGTACAATATTATTTCATTGCCGGGAAGACATCACTAATGCGATAATTGCCCACTACAGCACAATTGGAGCTTAGATCAACTTTCGTGATATTAAGGGCAGACGGCGACATCGGTTTTCCCAGTTGATGTAGAGAATTACATGTATTGTCCAATTAGAAGATACCACTGAACGGCCCTAAACGCCCATGTCAATCGAAACTGAGTTCCGTAGAGGCAGGAATCTCGCAAACAATGCTCATATCACGTACTTTGCTTGTATTGCATGGCGCTATCTCGCGCAGTCTAGCCTGATCTTGCGTTTTCGTGAGATACTCGCGTCTACAGAACACACGCCGGTCCTAGTAAGCATATCCGTGTCCATTGGTGTCTCAGGCTGGCCAATATTCAGTCCCAAGTCCGGTACTTTACGATGTGACGTCACGTGAACTGAGCAGTGAAACCGAGAGTAAGTAATAAAACTTATACGACATCGACTTGCCGGTCAGACACACAGAGCTTGCATTGTGTCACATGCTCAAGTATCACACTTCCGGTTTAAAGAATTGGTATTTGCTCAAAATATCGTTTAGAGCTAGTGAAATATGACAATTGGCCAAAACCAACTCTTAAAAGGGTACTTATTTAAAATTGCATTCCTTGACGTGTAGATGGGACAAAAGTGACTCAGTTGGATTAGAAATAAATACAATGGAGGTGTGCGTACGCAAATTTGGTTGAAATGATATTTGATACACTCCACTAAGATTTTACTCATTTTGTGTAAAGTGATTACAGATCCCTCTGCCGGAGACTTCTGAAAGCCTCCATGGGGGTTCTTTCGGAGAAAGAGACCAAAGAAGCGTCCATGGGGGGGTCGTTTTGCGTGCCTGGTAAATATATATTGCAAATTGGCCAATATGACATTATTTTGTCGACCTGGGTCGCAGGAACGCTAAAAGTTTTATCCGAAGGGTCGCCGCCGGCTGCTGTTATCGAAGCCAAACTTCCGACTGAGTGAAATCTGGCTGGTATTTCAAGTCTATGATCGGTGTTTCTTCAACTCCCCGTGACAGTACAGGTAGCCCTCCTCCACCTTTAAACCAAAAAGGCCGAAAACAAGCGACTATAGTCTGCTGGTACATGACCAACTACTGATTGATTCATGAACGAAGTACATGTAACACGATCTTTAACAGTATTCGGCCTAGACCTAAGTGCATTTTACAATAGGTGCTTGAATTCAAAACGGGCGTTGTTTTTATTGTGTTATATATTTCATAAGGTGATGTAGGCCTCCGGTCCATATCACACGTACAATACAAACAGTGAACAGCAAGGTCACAAATCACACAAGGAACATAGGCTATCAACAATAAAATTATCATATAACTTTGATCCTCATGCGAAACGCCTGCAATATGAATAAGCTAATATTTTGAATGACAGATTCGTTTTGTGAAATCATTACATTAACGACGTTTCGGTGACACGGATTAGAGCAAAAAAGTTCTGGTAACAACCTTTTCGCACTGTCACTGCATAATGAACAAATAAATAACATACGTTCACCTAAGTTACATGTATAACAGAAAATATACAAAAGCTCCTCTCTGGAAATATTACATGTATTATTTGTTCTATTCGGAGACAGTGACACGAACAACGAAAGTGAGCAAGGATTGTCCTAATATGTTTGTCCTTGATGCAGAAAAAATATTTATCTGTATCCTACAAGGTCTTAAATTCCATTTAGCTTCGTATTCATGCGCGCACCCAGGGGGGCTCGGGGGGCTCGAACGAGCCCGTCCCCCCCCCCATTTGGCGAAGTGGGCAAAAAGGTCCGCCTCGGAGAAACAAAAAAGTCCGAGAAAACGAGACAAAAGTCCACTAAAAAAGACGCAGACACACAGTTCACAGTTCTGAAGGGTGGTAACCGTTTTTTTTTAGTCCTCCGACTTTTGTCAGGAAAAGATCCACAACGACAGAAATTCGAGTCCCCCATTTTCAAGGCTGGGTGCGCGCATGGTATTACAGTATGTTTTCACGCCCGGTCTGCATAGCACAATCACTTACTCTCTATATGAACTGAGATAAGAAAAAAGTCTTTATTTCCAAAATTTTGACAAATCCCATCTAAACCAAATCGTAAATAGTACATTTTTAACCTACGCACACCACGTTTTGTGACCAGATTCGTCAAGCTAACTCGCAACATTATACAATGACTTTGAAAGTATGTCATCGCTCATTTCCAGTAGCTTCATCCAAAATTTGTTCATTTTTTTCAGGCACTGTCCAGAGACAGGTATTTTCTCAAACTCACCGAGGACTGCAGCGTTGCTTGCGGAAGACGGGAAGCTAAGAAAATACTTGAAATATTTTATCTGGACAGATTCTATATAGTTTTTGGTATCAAAAACCCTAAATCTATGAATCATATGTTACAAAATCATTTCATACTCATCAAATAGTTTTTGAAGCTGCTTTTAAAAAGGCCACTGTCTTCATTAAATACCCTTCGTCATGTGCAAAGAACAGGTAAAAGTTGGTCAATAAATCATCAAGTTTGTTAAAATGAACCAAAATGAGAATCAAAAACAACCAAACAAAGTTACAACGCATTTACGCTCACGTTGATGTCAATACGTTTACAAGGACATGACCGTCATTCAGGAATCGTTCCTGAACTGATGCACAGGAACTGAAGTCATGGAAATACACGGAAATGGTCGATGATTTTCCGATCTAGGCCGAGGTACAAAATTGTGCTCAAAAAGGCTTTTAGGTTGATAACAGAAAGGATGTGGGCGTTAAGCTATGTTACATATTACTTAATTTGGTGTTTTTGAACTAGATTGTCCTTTGAGATAAGGACTTAAAAAGGCAATACCACAGGAGATTGTGGGGGACAGTGTCAAACGCTGAATAAAAATCGACGAACGCGCAATAGAATCACTCGCCCTTTCCGGGCCATTGTTTGAATAACATAATATTTGGTCAACTGTTGATCCTTTTTTGACGAAATCCGCATTAGTCCTCAAATAATGTTCTATTGGACTCGGCCCAACGTGAAAGCCTGTTATTTAATATTTTAGTAAACACTGATGACACTCAGCAAACAATTGTCTGTGTAATTATTTGCTTCGGCAGTTCAAAGATTTTTATGCTGTGGCACAATAATACCGTTACACCATGTCTGAGGATAATTTCTCGCGTCGAGAATTTTGTTGGAAAGCTCGCGAGTACAAAGATGAGTTTGCTTCTTTGACATTTCTGAAATTATACCATCTATTCTTGGTGCTTTATCATTCATCAACTCTTTCACGACTGATAATAATGCGGCTTCTGTTATCTCAGTGTTAAGCACAACGGGATCATTGATATTACAATTTACACATTCATGTTCCTTGTGATCAGCAAGAAAAATATTCACTAACTCCTCGTGCTCAGCAATTATATTTGACTGCTTGGCGGTATTCAGGTGTGTTTCAAAATGCAATTCCCATTCGTTTGGAGAAATGTTATTTTTACTAGACTGAACGACTTCAGAACAAACCAACACTGTTTTGGGTCACGTAATGACTTTTTCAAATTTTCTGCATTTTTCTATTCCATTCTTTTTCATTTCTTTTGCTGAGCATGCGGGTTTAAACAGTTGCTTTGCAGCTAAATAATTTGCTAAAGCATCTTCGAAATTCACGCCGAGTCTTATTTGATTGTGTTTCACTGCACAGCATCCATCGTACCAGAAATCGGGTTGATGCGTGTTCACGTGATAACCAGTTTGCTGACGTGTGTGTGTGTATTCTCAGGTGACTGCCACAAATCTTCACAACACTTCCCAGCAGTATCAACGTAATTATTCTCCATATATTTGTACACCCGTTGTAAGTTAGAGACGGATTTGTGGTCACTCAACTTTTGAAATTAATTCTGTGAATGTCTTTTAAAAAAAAATTAAAAGCTACAATGATGCCTCCTGGTGCACGTCCATACTTGCTGGTTCTCCAATAAGGCAGACGAAAACAAGTGTGATCAGCAGATAGGTGCGAGTGGTCATCTTCTGCTTCTATCCTAGTCTCCCATATTGCATCAGTATCGTAAGAACTTAACATAAGTTTCATGAATTCACGTCTCTTCCCTTTCATTCCTTCAATGATCCAAGATAATAACGATAACTCATGTATCTCAAGTTCACGGTTTCCAAACATTTATTAGCCTTGGCCAGACCCCTATAACAGACGGTCGTGGGAGAGGAAACCCGGCGCAGTTGGATTACTATGTTCCAGACGATGAAAAGGTGACACATGTGTGTCATTAGCCCAAGTATTGTTCAGAAGGAACGGCTTGAGATTACCACGTTCCTCAGTAAAAAATTTGTCGTTCTCGAATAATCAACTTGTTATAACTAATGTACGAGCGCTCATCTTTCTATCGCTCGTCATGCATTTCCGGTAAAAGTCGTTTTCTGGTCAGATGTTTCTTACACAGGAAGTAAAGTCTTCACTTATTGAAATGCCAGATCCTCACAGATTCTTTGCATTTCTCGGGACAATCTGCTTTTGTTTAGAATTTTGCAATTATCAGTTTTAGGTCACCTGGAATTCAATCAATGCTCGCTGTCGAAGTTAATGTCATTCATGTGTATATTCAGTTGATCGCTCAGCACTTACCTTACGTTCGCAATCATCCCAAGTTTCACTTGCTCCCTGGGGATGACTTTCACCGTATTTAATGATATTGTCACGTTGGCTGTGTGCCTCGAGATTATCTATTTTAATCACAATGTACCCCGCTCGGTTTTTGAGCTTTTAATTTCTTGAAAGTTGCAGGTTACATCGGCTAGGGATTGCTTTAAATTTGCAATCTGAGATTTAAACTCAAGGAGTGTGACCAGAATCGTGTCCAACGTGGTGTTATTACCTGTCTGTTCTGTCCCACCTGTGGCGCCCATTGTTACGGTGACCCCGGGGGTAACTTGTTCGTCCGTCAAACTCTAAAGATCTCTCGAACTCAGAATACTCGGAGTACAACCACTTCTTATTGTATACTCAGTTATGCGCTCTGATTGTCTTACAGGCTCCTTGTTGGTGTCCTTTCTAGAGGTCCCAGGGTTCAATTCTCACATAATTTGACATAACCAACATGATCGCAGAGAGATAAATAAAAACAGCTCAGTATTGGCTTTCGGTGACCTATTCAACACGGCATCACAATGTCATCATCAGACATCAAGACTACTAATAGGATAACTTGCAGAGCAACCAAAATTTCGTTCCGCACATCCATGCCAGAACAGACCTCTACAAATATTCTTTTTTCCTCGGACAATAAGAGACTGGTCACTTCTTCTCCAGTCTATAACCAACGCCGCAACAGACGATTCGTTTAAATCTCAAGATGCATCCTTCGTGCGTGCTGGAAACACCTACTGAGCGCTCCCCCTATTGGCATGATGGTACCACTATCCCTTAGCGATTAGAAGACAAGACAAGACTTCCTGGTATTTCGGACTTTTTGATCCTTCCCAGTAGAATTTAAAAGTTTTGAAATATCTCCAAAAATACCATACCTTATCCTGAAAATTTGTGGTCTTTAGGTTCAATTCCCATCTCGACTATTAATGACCGTGACCACTTTTGGGTGCTTCCACATTTATGTTCTATACTTTACGACTAATGTCTCCCGACCCGACCGCTCCGCAGCAGCGACACCTAACGCCCTGTCATCTAATACCATAAAGAAAAATCTGTGAAAATTAAGAACTTGGTAATATCAAATCGCTGCCGTAGACGTCTAATCTAACACACAGACACTTTCTTACAGCACTTTAATCCCACTGCTGAATGAAGACGCTGTGGTTGGCAACGCAAGTTTCTGAAAGTCCTACAACTTTTTTCCGTAAGAACCTCCCGGGGACTTTTCGTGGATGCAAAATCAGTTCTGATAAATGATCGTTTCCGAAAGGCTTTTTCGGATATCCCCCCTTCTAGCAAACCTTCAAGCCATTTTAAACTCGCGTTCCGTAAAAGAAGCGTTCATCACCACCACCACCACCATCGTCATCATCATCATCATCATCATTATCATCTTCAGCAGCAGCAGTAGCAGTAGCAGAAGCAGTAGCAGTAGCAGTAGCAGTAGCAGTAGCAGTAGCAGTAGCAGTAGCAGTAGCAGTAGCAGTAGTAGTAGTAGTAGTATTTAGACCAGTTAGCGGAATTGGTCTCAATTTGTTCTTCACTTAGATGAGAAGTAACAGTTATTCCTTGATACTATACTGGGCGCATAAATAGACACGTCGGTACAAACCAGCTTTCAAGCCTGCTTTCAAATACATGTACTAAGGAATTGTCAGTTGATCCAAAGACCTGGGATCGAGACTAATTTGACAAAGAAACAATTTTAGACCAATTTCATAAAAATAAGTAGTCTAAATCAAAAGTTGTTATTCGCAATGGAGGACAGGTTTACTGTCATTTTCACTTTCCCAGTTAGTTCGAATAATTAGCTGGTGTACGTGAACATGCGACCGGCCAACTTAAGATGGATGAACCGTGCGAAGAAAATGGAATCAATTCGCTGTGCAGCATTGGGTTACTAGGCGCCAAAGGCGAATTTCGTATGAGATATTACGAGTTTGTAATCGCATATTTACTGTTACGGAGTAATGCGCGAGTCAGTGCCCACATGCTCTCTGCTGCAGTTGAGAGTACACGGGATAACAATATCCCTAGTGTGCACATGAGTTTGCCCTAACATCTTGAACAAAGATCAAGCTGTTTTTAGAGTTGTTACGATTTTTCAGACTCTTTTATGTACATAAAGTTGGTAGTTCTGTTAGCCAACTGTAAGAATAAGATATTTATTATTGGAAAGTACGCAGCAGCTTCAAAAGAGTTCTGACATTCGTTCAACATTTTTAACGAACATAGATTGTGCCAATATGTATATGTATACGGTTTTTCGTCAATTAATAATACTAAAGATATACTGGATGTCAAGAAAACGCGACCTTTTGTGAGACGCCCTATATGTGTTTGTGTATATTTGACACGTCCTCCAAAGTGGAAGCCGCCGAGTCGATAGTATAGATAACGACCGAGAGGTAGCGCTTGACTTTCTCCCACTGAGCTGTGGTGTTGTCTGAAGCCTCTATTTTATACAGAAGATCTTTCAGCCCGGGGAATCCCGATCCGGGATGGCTTTTGTCCAAACTTGAAGCAAAAAGAACGTGCCTGTAAGAGAAACCTAAATGAATATAAATCCGAGTGAAATGGTTAAGGAGTTGGCATAGCAAATTTATTAAATGTGCTGACTGTTCAAAACTATGCCCACCATCCCAATAATTCTGGTTATTATTCATTTCACTGAAAAGTTCTGTATCCTGTCAGCAAAGCTGTTGTTGTTGTGAATATTTTAAGTATAAATAAACATGTTATACGTGTCCCTATATGTGCAGCAAAAGTTGAAAATTTGAAATTTGTTTATCAGGAATCTTTTGAGCGATTTTTCCTGGCCTATTAAAATACTGTTTTGCAAATAGTTTCCTTAAACGATAACGTTTTAACCAAGGATAAATTAGGTATTGCCAGGAGTGCATCGATTGTCCTCTCCTGTTCACTGAACACAGATGCTGGCCAAAATTCCTTTGCACAAGCTGGACGTTGACACTACGATATTGGCATCAATTCACGCCCACATGGTCGAAACCAATTCCAGAGCCCCTCACGCCGCTAATGGGGTACTTAAGGAAACTAATCCGGCTGGTAGCGCTACGAATCAAATCAGATACAGGTCCTCCGCCAACATTCTGGGCTTAGAGTGGGGTAACTGGTCTGCATGGTGTCTTAGAATTTGGCGGTTGGTAGTAAATGGCTAGGTGTCATTCAAACACAATAGGCCATTTGAAATTGGCATGGTATGCAATAAGGAAGAATGTAAGCTAAAATGGAAAAAAGACAAATTCGTTTCTCTGTGCAAGAATTAAGCTAAAGTTCAAAATATTTTCACTGTGAAGGACAAAAAATAACGATCCAAAACCAGCCTTTTGACTTCGTATTGAGACTAAAACATACACCAGGACTTTTTATGCTCATACATACAAAACTAACTCATCATGGCTGAAGGCACGACTGTACTTTTTGTTAGACAGCTTAGTATATACTCGGTCGTAGTCTCTATAAATTCTTCTTATCATCAGGCGCGTTGTTAGGAAGCAAAACGCCAAGAGACTTAACTGATAAATAAGTTAAAATAGTTGCCATAATTTGAGACCACGTGTCTCATCATCAGACAAGTGATCTCGGAAGCGAAATATAGAGCGAAATAAACAGTGACAGCAGGTAGAAGGGCATATGCAAGCAGGGAAGGTCAATTTATCACACGGTAAGAAGCCCACAAGACTTGAACGGAAAAGGATCAGCTGGAGGGAGGAATGGGCGGAGGTACAGAGGCAAAGGAAAACGGGGGGACAAAGGGAAGATCTGATTGCCAATCGAAAAGGATACTGTATTTAGAAATTCAGACTTTTATGTCAGGCAGAATTGCACAGTATATTGTATTAAAACTTGACGAATTTTTTTATTGTCGAAAATCTTCAAAATTGGTCCCTTTCAAAGTCCATTTGATAGAATAGTTAATGGAAAGTAAACATTATCGTTATATTTGCATATGGAGCGGTCTGAACTTCTTTCGCAGTCATAGGAGATGCAAGCTTGTCTGGTAAGTGTCAATTATTCATGATTTTAGAAGCCAAAAGATATCCTATTTTCAAACAGAAGTGAAATGAGGTAAATCAGGCATAACCAATCTTCAAAAGTAGCAGTATTCTGAGACAGTGAAGATACATGTAGGCGCGAAAAGTACAACGGATCGTTTCTAAATGTCAGTTAATCACCTGTTACTTTTCTTGCCAGGTAAACCATTGGGATCGATAAAGGCTCGCTCCAACAGCATCATCTGGTCATTCATCATTCGCACTGCCATCGGGCTGAAGAAGGCAACAAGTTACACTGCTTTCAATATTTAAAAAATTATTCTAAAAAGGCATCCTCCTGCAGTTTGAATTTAATGTTGCTAAAACAAACGACCTCGCTTAACTCGTCACCTTCGGGTCAGCGAAAAAATACGACTTATTCGAACAAGGATTTAAATATAAGTGCAATATATTTGCAGTGGCATAGAGATGATAGCCGGCTATGGCAATAGCTAAATTTCGAAATAGTCGGGCCATATTGAAAGTCATTATCTCGCCAGACAGCAATCAGGTGTTCGGCGGACAGGTGTTAGCGCCACCTGCAGATTCCATGGGAATCACGGGCTACTGGTGTAAAGAGCGCTTTAACGTCTGTCCTGTTATCGTAATGCCGGCAAATTTCCACTATGTAGTCATAGAATTTCTCTTCACCAAATCTGAGTCGGGATAGAGTGGAAGTCAATTTTGTTTCTAGAGAGCGCCATTATGAAAAATTCTCTGTTTCTTAATAATCGATTACTAGTGATAAGAAAATTTGTAGTTTCATAAGTACAGAAAAAGCTTGTTTTTGTCGCGATTTACGTTTGGAATTTATTTCATGGTACATGGCTTTTGCCATATGGCCAAATTTTCAATAAAAAACTACTGTAAAACCTTACAAGTAAGCGCATGCGCCAATACGCAAAATAATTTGTTTTTTGCAATATTTTTCTACTCAAATGCTTCGCTTAGAGAAGATGCATCAAAGCTCTGCAATTAGACGCATGCGCGTTGAATCTGTAAAATTCTTTTATTGGAGAAAAATCTGACAGCTCTCTGCAACACGATCATATTCGTCGCGAATACGCTTGACAGCACAAATCCACTGGTGACGATTTTTGTAAAAATTGTTACTTTAAGTGGCAGGAAAGATTTCACACTTGAGTGACGAGTTAAGCGATAACGACGACTTAACCGCGAACTCTTAGTTGTAATGAATGGGCGTGTAATCGAGACCAACAAAAAGTAACGACTTGTGTAAACTGACGAGTTATGCGATGACGAGTTACGCGAGGTTGCTTGTACTGCTTCAAAGATTTATCAGCCTTATAAAATTGCCATTCATGTGTGAAACAGTTGTATTATTGATGATTCTTTGGCTTCTTCTATGGATCGGATGTGCATTTGAATTGACACCAAAATATAAAATACAGCATTTCGAGTTAATTATCAAAAGAGAGCACAGATGACGTCTGTTTGGCACAAGTTAATTGTTGCAGATGAACTGAGCAATTTCTTAACTTACTCCTTTTTGTTCACCGCGTTCAATCTGTTCGAGAAATCTTCACATGCCTTGCCAAAATTAGCGACTGCTTTTCGCAAGAAATCTGTGAAATACAAGCATAATACTGAACAAACGTCAGCGAAAAAGTCAAAGAATACATGTTAAAACTCGGCGCTGTTCTAAATACATGAATTGACAACGTAAAGAAAAGAGTTAAGCAAGGGGGCATTTTAAAAGTGTGCATTGTTTGGATTACTTTTGACAGCTCCGTTGAAATCCAGTGGTCCACTCCTGATTTTTAATAGTGATTCTCAAAAACATAGCCCTCGGGTAGTCACCCGTGCTGACAATGAAAGCAAATCTTAAAAGCCACCATGACCATCAGATGTCAATAACGCACAAAACATTAGAAGCGTAGGAAAATTGCATAACTCCTTCGTTTCTGTCGATGGTGGTCTCCAAGGTGACTTGTGCCAACGGCTGTCGCCGCATGGACAGCATCTTCATTATGTCTGGTAAACTTGTTGCGATTCTGATGTCGACATTTTATTTATAAGGATAGCATCAAATGAAGCGCAGCATATGTCTGATTTGATAAGGTGTAAGTTCAAGTGATTACGTCGTGTGATAAACAGAAAAACACGTTTTGGTAACGCCAGTAACATTCGCTCTTCTGTTGTCATTTCTATAAATATTACATAAATATGTAAGCTTTGAATCAGGGCGGATATATAGATCATAAACGTTTTTAAGTCTGGTCCCCACGCCACCTGTTGGCTATATTACGTCATCATACAATGTAGTTTGTGATGTATAAATATTACTTTACAAGCGGGATTTGTTTTCATCGTTGATACACTAATCTTTCGAGAAAAATATAATTTCTTAGTTTGCTAGATTTCAAGAACAGACCGCGTCTTCAAATCCTTTCAGACTCGTAATGAAGCAAAAAGAACAGGAAATGACCGTCACAAAGTACCATTACAGTTTAACCTGAGAATGTTTTGTTCTCGCACTCTTGGTTTACCTAATCCTTGCTGCAGTCCATTTTGTTTCATTTTATCCGCGTAACCGTCCATGAAATTGTCTGTGAAATCTTGAAGGGCCTCACTGTAGTGTTTTACATCGAAAGGTAGCAACAGTTCGTCAGCCAATGACCGAGCTATTTCGCCCCAAAATCGAGTTGTCGCCGTTAAAAACTAAAGTGAAAAGCATACAAATTCTGTCAAAAATAACAAACACACCCGAGGACGACACAAATAAGTGTTCATCGTTTGTTTGAAGCAGCTATCAGCTCCATTTCAACACAAAAACCAACTTTTGGTTTAGACCACTTAACCGCTATTGTTAGATCGGTCTCAAGTTGTCCTTAGTCAAGTTGGATGTGACGTTTGAGCCGCGAATTCTCGTTTGGGAGACCCGGGCTCGAATCCTGGCTTTACTGAAAGACAATCGAGCATTGCACAAAGATGTCTCCTACTCTTCTGAGCTCGGTTTTACTTGTGAATGTATACAAGGGAGTGAATGAGAACCTGGATACAATGCGAAAGCGATTTCTAGGGTTGTGCTAAAAAACTCCAGACCTGGGCTTCGAGAAAACTGGTAGGTAGTTGGTGCTTGTGAAAAGACTCTACACCTTGCATGACGTCATGGGATCACAAACAGTGAGTTCTTTGAAAACTCAAAATTCGCTTCTCATCTGAGTAAGGAACAGGCTGAGACCAATTTCATAGTGATCAGTGGTCGCTTCTTGGACGGAACAGGGCTGTGTAACCCCTTTAATGGTTTCTTAAATACACGGTAGTGTATTTAAAATAACAGGTGGTATTTGTCAGCTAAATGTCCAATAGATGTTCGAGTTATTTTTGATGTCCACACCTACATGTGAAATTCGTTAAAGGATAGCAAATACGGTTTTGGCCTAGTAACAGATGCTAAAGACGACTTTCCTGTCCAGTTTTGTGAAACAAAATAACGCTCTGTAACCCTCGTTAATCCTCAAAAGTTTCGAGGAAAATTTCAAAACATTTTAGTGCCTGCTAAAGGGTAAGCTTTTAGCTAATTACAAGGCACCCCCCACGGACCATAATGTACCATTTGTGAGATAGCGGGTTTCAGTTTTTAGTTGATTCCTGCTTTTATCTTTGAAGATTGACGTCAATGACGCGTTAGCAGGTGACAGGACGCGGAATGGTTGAAATCATCAAAACAGGGCTTAGTATCCTTTAAAAGGTGGCACAGGTCATGAGTTTGTTTTGTGTGAAGCACTCTTTGTCATAGATCGATCGCTGGCCGTTGCTTGCATGAACAACCAGGGCACCTCGTGAACCTTTAGACAAAAAGCGTATATATTGGAGAGCCGCCACACCCGAAAGTGCCTTTGTTTTTTTGACAAAGTATACGAAAACTATTACTAGTTACTAGTTACTGTTTCTCTACGATGAATAAGTTACCTTGAAATCTTTGTCCAAAACTTGATCAACCAAATAAAAGGTTTCATAAGCTGAATGGTAGAGCGGATAGGTAGTCAAATCCAGCGTCTGCAAATACGAACGTTGTTATATAAACTGACCAATTTTCTCAAAAACTCTATAAACCTCCTGAAATTTGTCAACCTCCCGATGCATTAGAGATTTAACAAAAAGTTCGTAATTTGCAAAATCACAGGTAAGATATTTGTTTGGATTCAAGTATTCTTCGGTTCGTGTGTGGTATTCCAGTGTATAATAAAAGCTGCCCTTTGTGACTGTTAACAGGACAACAACAAAGTTCTAAAACCGAATTACCAAGTGAAATGTGTCTGAACAAACTGTAAGTATCAATACTTGCGTGATCGAATGTATATCTTATGTCGCAGGACGGGATGCCTCCAAGATGAACAAACGCTCGAAAGTCGCTGTTGGTCCCCATCTTCTGTATCCTGAACACACGACAATGCATTATATCGACAAGTACATTTATTTGATTCCACTAACCAGGGAAAATTTCATCATATAAGAGAAATCCAAGTAGTCATACAAATATTTTACAAAAAGCATTAGTTTGTTATGTCTCTGAATGGTTCACAGAGAACGTGGTCCAGGGTTAGAGCTGTCGAACACTCCGTGACAATGCCTAGGTAACAGGGGCATTAGGTTAATCATCAGACCTGGACCCACATGTTTGAACGTGAAGGCGGATGATGACAAGGGCCTTGACGAAAACTATTTCTGAAAAATGGGCTTCCGGCCTTAAAATTGCCGGGTAACTGAACAACATCCTGTTGGAGAATTCATGTTATTGTTTATTAACAACGAAGACATTAATCTCAAAAGCAAACCAGGTGTGCGTTCAGTAGACCCTAGGACCTACGCTAGGACCTAACTAAGACCTAGTCAAAGTCACGTGTTCTCATTTAAAATGCACGGCAATATCTCACGTAATCTCGCGAAGTCTTGCTTTTTAGCGAGGCCCTAGCGTTACTGAACGGGAGGCAAGGCTGCGTTCTGGGAATTAAAGTAGGAAACCTGCGAGAATTCAAAGATACCCTGAATTTTCTCCCATAACTCTACATTTCGGCTTCGCCAATCGACCCCTTGTCTGGCGGCCATTTTGCTAATCTATGATAGTATGGTCCCAAGCTTATTCTCGAAGCACTTTCATTTCAATCGCCTAATTGGGACTAGACATGGTCTTAAGTGATATCGCAATACATCTCGTAAGAAACGAACCCTGCGGGGCTGACGGGTTCAGCGATCACTCACCTGGGCACATTCAATTTCTTCCCGTCCTTGTCCAGTTTCGGTTGCCGCAACACCCACGTGTCATAAACTGTTCTTCTGCCCTTTGCCACCTCTGAAGGGTCAGGGTTTGGTACCTGTGCAATGTAATTCCGCTATAAATCACTATTTCACACCTAGAGACAAAAGCGTAGTACCCACATCATGTAAAGATTACTAAATTTCTACCGTCTAGAAAAGTTTGTTCGTGCTTTCTGATTTCTTTTGATGGTTTGTTTTCAAATAAATACCAATTATCTCCTGACAAGAAGCGGACTGAATGATTTCAAAAGTTGTCTTTTGACATGCAAGAGAACGAACACAGGCCTACGCTGCACCGGTGCAGACTATTTCCCACTATGGATTAGAGGGCTCCGATGTACTTGTGACTCATTGTTGGTCATAAAATGACGTCACTGAATAACTTAGTACCGAAGGCTAGCCATACTATCAAGTGCACGAATCGGAACCCTTGTTCACAGTGTGTACTAATTCCCGCCTTCCGCAGTGTTCGCTCTCCCATCCCGTGAGGTGCGAAATAGCGGCACATCTCCAGATGCGGCAGGTAGGTCAGCCTTGCTTTTGCTCCTGTGGAGATTCACATGTTGGCATCTGCCGTCTGAATACTTTCTATTTTACATATTAAAATTGTGCCGGAAAAGTATTACTGCTGTGTCGTCGGCTACAATGCAGATTCAATGAAGTGAGATAAGTTGGATAAATATCCATGGATGCGGGATGTCACATTTTACCCCACCCCGACGGCTCTGGAAGACAAAACACGGCGAAGTCCGTCGTGCGCACGGCGCCACCGTTGTACATGTACAATCAGTATAATTTTACCCAATATAATTTTACCTCACGACTAGAAAGAGCCGAAGTGCGGAATACGGGAATTGTCCTTCACTGATGCAAACCTTGTCCTACACACTATGCACTTGGCCTTGTATTAGCCTACTCTTAAGATCCTATGGAAATCGACTGATTAAGGAAGTAAATGAATGACTCCAAAAACAGCGTCCGTATCGATGACAAACGCTCTCAACTGCTCTCAAGAGAGAGAGGGAGAGAGAAGCGCCGGGTGGGGGATGGGGGTGGAGAGACACGGAAGCAGAGGGAGAGGGTATGCAACCTTGGATATCTCGACATCGCCACCGAATATTTCAACAACTGCCCCCCAGCGACATCAACAAAATCGACGAGCTGTCAATGCCGAAAATGTTATGGATGTTGTTAATGTCGCATCCAACACTGTTAATGGCGACGTCCTTAGCAATGTCGTTGCTAACAGGCAAAGAACTAGAAAATCACTGACGACCCAAAAGGCTGTCCAACGCCCACAACGATACCGCTGGCATCAGCAAAGCCGACATCCTTCGATAACTAAAATGCTGATGACGTGACGATGAAACAAAAGACACCAATGCCGAAAGTGACCTCAGCATTGGAAACCACTTCCCCCTCTTTCGCTAGCACCGCCAAAAAGCCACTGGCTGACGATGGTGCTGATGACAGCAGCAGATGTGAAACGCATAGTCCATATACATTGGTCGTGTGAATAACAGGAGGACGGGTATATTACCCGTGTTGGTGGGGCCTGAGAAACGCACCAGTGTCAGATGTCAGTCATCTGTAAATCTCGAGTAATTCGAGAACAGAGGATCGAAGCGATAAAACGGATGAAGCACTGCAGATAGCCTATAACGAGATTTATCCAAGTACCAAATTTCAAAAGAAACCTTCAAAGGTTCGCAGAGCTACAAATTTGTCAAGTTTAAAGCGAAAACTGGCTGTCGGATTCCCACGTTCAGTCCGATTTTTCCCAAAGAACAGTGCTCAAGATTATAATGAGACAGATGATGGATGCGAATTTCATGTAGATAGAACGCAAAATGCTACCCGTAGCGTGCGTACAAACAAACCAAAAACTTCAGGGCGAAGCAACAGACATTGAGAAATTTCATTTCAAGTACAAACCTCGTAACAGCGCAACAGATTTAGAGAAATTTCAGTTCAACAATTAACGAACCTCACGACTAAATAATTACATAGTTATAACAAACCTTTTTGAAATGTGACAGTAACAACACCAATACGACAATAACGACACCAATGCGACAGTAACGACACCAATGTTATTGGACTTTCGGCTTCCAAGAAGTGCTCTGAAGGCCGGATCTATGCAAAACACTCAAATTTATCGAGTGTGCTATCAGACACAGCATATTTAAGTAATTGATCAAAATGAGGCAATTACATCAATGAAATCAATAATAAAAATATTCTTAAAACTTAATCACCGCGAAACATTAAAAGAATCACTGAGACTTTCGATGACGATGCGCCATCATGTCAGAGGGGACAAGATGGCGGATCACTATCGAAAGCCTCTCGGTGATCCCTTTTGTTTTCGCTGTGAGTACTTTTGATATGTTTTCATTATGCCTCAACCAAAGTTCATTACTTATTATCACTTATTGAAATCGTTTGATTGGCAGTCAGATAGTGTAAAGTGGCCTGTGACTTCTGTTTTATGTAGAAAATTAAAGGTGCATTACCTTTTTAGAACTTTCAATCAACACGTGATTCAGTAATGGCATCCCCTTGGCTTTCATGGAGTAGTTACCTATCAAGACATGTGAGACACTCAACAGGTGCGCAACAAGACAACTGTGAGAATACAAGTCATGACATTCCATTTAGGGCAGAAATTTTCTCAAGAACAGTATTAGTTTTTCACGAAGAGTCTCGTCTTACGAGATGTACACATTTTTCTCAGTGAACCTAGGCCCTTTCCATTCTGACAGGAGACACGTTTCACGCGCTGCACAAGATGTCAAATCTGCACACATACTATAATTGCAACGTATGCCGTTTATGTTTACAAGAACAAAATTCATTTTGTTGTTCGTTAAGAACATGCATCATATTACTCTCGTCAAATGAGAATTAGTTTTGAGACTTTAACGTTGCACTACAATTTTCCATACCTTGAAATCCACTGTCTACGTTTAAATAAGCTATCGTCCTCTCGGCAAGAGATTTTATGTAGTTCTACAAGAAAGGTCAAGCAATGTCTTCAGGATCACAAATTTTCAAAGTCACATTACCACAGTGTCGTAATAACCTACTGTTGAGTGTAAGAACCGTTTCTGAAGATTAGCTATAGGATTAACGAATTTAGTTTAATACTGTTACATGTACAATGTTGGACGAATGGAAACAACGAATTGATTGTTGTATCTTCTAATGGGTTCGACAAAGTTTTATCTATCGTTATGGTCTTTGTCTACTGCAAATCTGAGGTTTAGTTTCCTTATTTTTTTTTGTTTTGTTTTTTTTGTTACAGACACCTAAGCAGAGGCACGTCTGGCTAAACTGAATTCGTTTTATCGGCTTTTTGCATTTCAAGTTCAGGATTAGCTAGATGCGTTTCATGTTTCACCATGCCATACTTTATGGCATTCGAGGCCACAGGCCCAAAGTACAATAGCAAACATACATACAAGCACAGTGAAGTACAAAGTATCGAGTCAAAGAATTTTTCTCTACGCACTGTGGCTAAATATACAAACTTTACAGTGTTTGCATCAAGAGTCTTCATAATCTTTCTGAAGTACATGTATAGGCGTTTCATGCGATTGTGTTGTGATGTTGGGATTGTGAAATGTTTTAATTGATGTGAACAATATAAGAAGAGCAGTTTTTTTAAATAAATTCAAGGTTGCGCCTGTTGTTCAATGTGATGGAATTTTGAAATTTGATAAAATTTAACAAGAATTTGACGCAAAATCAAATATTTCGATTTAAATAATTTGTTATTTAAAATTATTCAAATGTTAATCAATGTCAAAACACAACAATTACTTTACCGCTTTTGACATATTATAAATCGAACCTCTTAATAGCACAGGGGGCTTACGGGGGACCAGAGATTTGTTCTTTACATCTTACCTCTACCCATTCGGTGGAGCCAAGTGTCCCATACTCCTCGGCTCCCCAGCTAGCAAATACAATAGTGCGCCGAGGTCTCCATCCTAGATGTAGAAAGCAATACATAGAAGTTGAAAAGCTTGTGCGCTACATGTACGTACCTGACAGTAATTCGAAAATTAAATTTCAGGATTGACGTTAAAACGTTCAAATTCGCTGTTTGTCACAAGATAGGTTGACGTTCCATATTGAACTAGACAATTCAAATGCTACCGTATTGCTGCACTTTTAGGCCTACATCCGAAATAATGCCCTTTTCGCGGTCTTTTTTATCCAAGTGGTTCCCATATTGGCGAATGCGTCTAAGTTTCCCATATAAGCACAGTTCCCCACAGACGCCCATGGGCCTAATGGCGCGGCAATACGTCAAACACGGTAACTGATTTTACTTCCGTTATTACAATAAGGGTTTAGATGATTCGGTAAGCAATTACTGATCAACACTAATTTACAAAAATGAACACGAATCAAAAGAGCAACACCAAAAATATCACCACTATAAATCGTGTGTGTGATTAGCTTTATCAAAGTAAGCTATTGGTGTTCATGATCAAAATTCACTGAATAATTGAAACAACTCAGCGTTAGAGTCCTCCCTTTGTATTATTGATAGATTTTATAGTATGAGAAGAACAGAATCATAATTAATAGAAGTAATTATAATCTACGGCTGAATTACAGCATACAATAAACTATGGCAAAATATTAAATTGACAGTTGATGGCTTTTATAACTAGCTTACAGTAACTTTAATAGAACTCACCCTTCTTCACCATTTCCCCAAACGCACGACTTAGTTCCAGCATACAGGCGGATCCACTGTTCGGGTCGATGGCTCCGAACACCCAAGCGTCGCGATGGTTTCCAAGTATTACGTAACGATCTGAAATTCAGGAAATTTGAGAGTAAAGCACAACTTTTTTCAACGTTTTGTGCATAGTTATGTGTATTGGGGTATTCCAACAATTTTTGAAAAATAAGCGAATGCTCATGCCAAGAACGTGATCAAGAAGAGATGCTACCGACGGTTTTGTAATTCTCGAAGGTTGCGGGATACCAGTGCTGGGTTGTTTTGCCTTTTTACACAATAGAAGCGGAAGCATTGTTTTTACATACATTTACACAACTACTAGCCGCCACGTACAGCGACCGCAATTTTTAATGATATCCGTAATAATGAGCCGGCCAAAAACTGATAAAAAGTCGTCTAAATACAATTTATTTAACAGTTATGTTAGAAGCAAATAATACATGTCATAACTACCTAAAACAATTCCTGATCACTGTTAAGGGTGATGCAAGCTTAAAATTGCGAGTTTACAAAGATATTAACAATTTAAGTTGGGATTATTCTCTTTAAACTTGGCTTATGACAATGAGGTAGTTAAGAAGCTCATTTTTGGTCATTGCAATGATACCAAACCTTGTTTTGATTTCAATTAATTCTCGCTCCGTCTCGTTCTGTCACCTTCTTATGTATCATAGGCATCTTACTCGAGTGACAAAAGCAGAATTTAACTAAAAGCACACACTCTTTGTGCTATAAATTTGATAACATTAAGTTGTAGCGTAACGCTCCTAAAGCAGAGGTCACGCTTGCTGTTTTAGCAGACTTTGTAAGTTTTCAAATTTTACTAAACAAATTTGGGGGTTGTCGACCGTTACTGCTCATTATTTATTTCGTAGATCTTGATGGGTACACACTTTCCCAGTGTCACGTAAGATGGCATTGTGGGTTGATCGTGACACCTAATGGGTTAACAGAGCAAAGTAACATTCTGACTTTTCCATCGGTTAGAAAGTGACATTCAAACATGCCGATTGGTTGATGTTGCGAATGTCACCGTCTTTTTCAACAGGGAAGCTCAGGAATGGCGCCCTGAAGTAGCCCAAACATTGCGCTGTCAGCTTGGCGGTTTTGATGCCATCATAGTAGCAACAGATGGATTCTTCGATGCTGCAAATACTTTGTGCAAACAATTTCATTGTGGAAGGCAGTGGCTGCCACCAGATCTACACAAGTAGTACACGGATGGAGTTTGAGGCTATCCAACGTGCCCTAAGTTATCACACCTATACCTGGAGAACCATACCATAATCTTTGTAAATTCTTATGGCGGCGTTGATGAAAGTTCAGTCTGGAAATCTCCCAGCCAACTAGCGTACCGCTAGGTGGAGAGGTATTCCTTAATTTTCCTTGGAAAATTTTTTTACACCAGTGTTTCTGATTGGCTAGTCGAATTCTCAACAGGCAGCGCTTTACGAAAATAAACTCGCATGACTGATGGACGGAAGTGTAAATGTGCTCTGTTGTACAAAGTCAGACAAATCGGTGCTTAAAATTTATGTTCAGGAAATGTGAAGCCTAGAAATTGTGATTGCGCATCTTTCTACTGTCGATGACTTTTGTTTACGATAGTGTCCTGTGTTTATACAGTATGAATAACACACCGGTTAAATCGGCCAGATAGGCCTATGTGTTTATTCGGTACATGTAGGCCTATGTGCTTCAAGCACGCGGCTATTAAACATCACTGCAGAAACAAAATAGTTGCTGCGACGCCACTTGCATGACAAGGCTAAAAATCGTTCACAGTCCGCCATTTTTCACGGTGTCGTAAAGCTAACCAATGACTGCCGAGGTTACATCGACCAATGCCAAAGCGCGTACCACTGCGTGATACCTGCGTGCTGGCTGGGCTAAGTACTCAGGGAACCAGCGAGTCTTTCGATAACGCCACCCTCATCAAGCTGTTTTCTGATCTTTCGTACCTAGCCAAGCTGGTGTCTTGATTAATGAGCGTGCAGATTACTTCGCTGGCTCATGAATCACTAACCAGCTCTACTTATATTAGTCTCCATGATAGCAAGTAGCAGCATATATTCAAGAAAACAACAACGGTTTAAAAACTTGACATGTTTCGGTGTCATTATTTAGGCGAAACTGTTCGCCATTTGAAAACCAGGAACAAGGAACATCTAAATTCTGACAGGAATTCGCATGTAACTCTGTTTCAATGACTTTGCAATAATAGACCAGGCAGTAACAACAAAGGAGCTTAACATTCGTGAGGCTTTACACATCAGCTGGTGCAAGCCCAATCTCAATAGGCAACTGACACACCACAGGTTGTCATTGTTGGTCTAGTTCATTGTCACTCCCTGTAACTGACTGTATCTGTGCTTCATTACTTGTCGCTGGGCCTAGCTAGGTGGTCACTGTATTATCACTTCTGAGGATGGTGTTGAATAATAAATGACACCGAAACATCTCAAGTTTTAAAACTGTTGTTGTTTTCTTGAATTTATACTAGTCCGATGTTAAGCTGCTGGTTCATCGACGCACCTTTGAGCAGAATTAGTCTCATCTGGCTGAGTTCAACAATGGTAGCTCGAAGCAGTGATTTGGCCATGCTGTTAAAAGTCACCCAAAAGGGGCCGTGCCCGTATGTCGTCGAACGATATGCTTTCAGGCAAGGTCAGCCCTGGAGTTTTGCGCATTCTGCTGTCACGGGGATGGTCTTGGGAGGCCGGTATTAATGCACCAGCAAATCCCCAATCATCCTGTCAGTGACAGGTATTACAGGCATTACACGTTCATCATCATTCCACAAGGACACATTTTCGTATAGGTGGCGCTGTGACAGAGGGTACTGTCATCAATGGTTAATTTGTGAGTAATTGGTTCACACAACCCAATGAAAAGTAAGGTCACATGCAGAAATCAACTTCCTGTATTTCCGTTTACATGGAAGTCACGTGTGCAGTGTTTTAAAACAATTTATCAGATTAAAAAGAGTTCAAAAGAGTTTGCAGCCCCATAACTATCATACTGTGTCGATAATTTTAAGTGAAGTCTGTTCAAATTGTCACTCCTTATCGGAGATCGCTACGTTACTTAATCACAGCAGCCACTGTTTGCGGGCTGCATAAAAAGTTAGTATATCATCGAATACTATTAGAAATGGTCTCAAAATATTGAAACATCTCTTCTTTCACACTCTGACGGTTGTAACAGTTAAGGAACAGTTTACAATCGGAACCGCCGACTGTCGAAAATGTTAAAAGGGTACTAAACCCTGTTTAGGTGATTTCCACCAATCCCCCGGTCAGTTGCTAATGCATCAGTGGCGTCAATCTTGAACGGTGGAAGCAGGAATCAACTAAAAACTGATGCTCCCTACGTCACAAATTGGATATTGTGGTTCTTGGTGGGTGGTCTTTCGCCACAGTTGCCACGTAATTCATTAAACGCGTAGGTCACGCTTGCCCGTTTAGCAGTGTTTCAAATGAGTTTTCAAATTTTCCTCCAAAGTTTTGATGGTTGGCTTGGAATATAGGGGATTATTTTTTATAAAAGAATTGAATGGAAAAGTTGTTTTTAATACCTGTTAATAGGCTAAAACCCAGTTTGGTATTCTTTTAATTGTAGGGGTTAAATTCAGCGGTGTATAACGACAATAGCGATTGCAAACTACTGCGAAGATATACCTAAATAGATATGTTTACTAATACCTTTAAAGAAAAAACAAATAAAGGCGCATCCTAAGTAATACATTCACAACGGATAGCACTGCTTTACCAGCATCTACCAGCTGAAAATCATATATGCACATTAACTAATTACAATTTTTGAGCAACATCATGAAATTTGGCAATCATCTGTTAATGTTACTAGAAGAAATAATCTTCGTCGTGAAGGTTGGTTTCGGGAACCGACACATGTGCATTTTTTTCATATATGACTTGTTCACAATCTGTCCCGCATGAAGTTCTGAATAATTCAGACTTTACTTGTCACATTCACACTTGGACTTCACCCCCAGCATTTGACATTTGCACATCAAAATGTGAGGGTATCTGTAGCCGGGTCTCGCCAGTACGTGAATTCTCTTGAATCAATTTTATTACCAACTGAAATCGTGAATCACACTTTACAATCTATTTAAGAACCTGCATTTTTCATGTGTTTAGCGGTAAAACGTTGAATTCTGTGTCGAGGAGTTTAACAAACATTAGCACGCTCACCCGATATTGAGGTATTGAGCATTTCGTTGGCAACTGAAGTTATAGGCAATGCGTACAAGCACCAATTTTGGATCTGCAATGTTTGGATTGTCCAAAATGCAAAATGCTGAAATAAACGGCGGTTGCTACAGTTAGCTCGCTACCTGCCGACCTCTGGTAAGGGGTCAAAAGTTAACCTTTTAAGGTCAATTCTTAAAAGCATGCAACTCTTTGCAATGGTACAAAAAGCTTATAATCCTGCATATTGCTAAATACGTCTGGTGATTATGTTGAGATTATTTCGTAATAGCTGTTGATAACAAACTGCACTAAATTTTGGCTCCGCGTGCTAAAGTGGTCAGCATAATCTACAATGTTAATGGGTATGACGCTATCAAAGCTACTGCAATCGGTTTCCCGCGCAAACTACATGTATATTTTCGAATAAATTGAAAGTACTTCAGCAATCCTGTCAAACTTTGACTCTCTGTGTATAGACGCTGACGTTTCGGCACTCTCGTCTCTGTCTCCCTCTTATTTTACCCATGAAACTTCTCAATTAGTTTTCCAGTTTGTACACTTCAAAAATCCTCAATTCTCTGGTGAAATCGCTGACTGGCCAATATCTCTCAGCTGTGCTTCAACTGAAATTACACTTCTCACGGTTACGTAACTTCAGCGTACTTACTTAATTTAAAACAATGAGTTTTGAAATTACGAACTATAAAACATGCAAATACCAAAGATGACTGAAACAGGTTAAGGTCATTTCCGTCAATTTAGTCAGTGTGATGGAGCAGCACGTACGGGCGCTTATGATCTAGCTAACAGTAAATGTCAGTTGAATTGTTTCATAAATGAAGGTTTCACTGTGTAATAAATCCACAAAACTGTGAGTCACTTGAAAAGTAAAAAGGCGTGTGGAATTGATAATGTACTAATTGAGATTTTTTGTAAATGTTGCCTTGACACCATGCAGCAGTTTAGTAACATTAGGCACGGGTGTAATAATCTCTGACTGCTATGTTGGTCTTATCAGAAATTCCCCTGTACAAAAACAAAGGCTGCATTCGTATCAGCTGGAGCCCCATCTAGTGGTCCTACATATGTCATTTAGACGTCATACATAGTCTGTAATACAAAACGAAACTCACACTGAACACTCTTCAGGCTTCTAGTACGGAAGGAAGCCACATGAACAAACCTTTTCTCTTTTTTCGCGTGAAGCACACGAAGGTTTTGGTGACCCTCAAAATATAATGCCTTACGAAGTTGTAAATTTTTGTTATTCAAATCTGGTCAAACCTGGTTCAATTGATCCTTTGATAAAGCCGATCACGTTGTAAGTTTTTGCACGTTTGTTGTGCGTGGATATCCTCATTTCCGTTTTCCTGTAAGAAAAGACACAATAGGTATGACTGCACTCGATCATACACTGACTCCTCCGCGTCAGCCAGGGCTGCGTTCCGTAGACGCAAGACACTTGCGAGTAAAGCTACTGTAGACCTTCAAGCTAATGCAGCCAGGCAAACACGAATAGGTACTGCCACAATGCAGAGTGTAAGTACGGAATCCAATACGACGGCATCACTGGTTTAGGTAATAACCATGATTCTTATTGGGGCTGATTGTCACCCTCGGACGTTTTAATCACGTTCAGAGGAGCTCTGGGGCCCTTTCTAAACAGCACGGTAGCACTGGCCTTGTCTCCCTAAAAATGTACCTACAATGTGCAAGAAACACGCCCAACGTTCCCTATAATGGGATAAGGAAAGCACCACTACCGACAAACAGTTATTGTTCATGGTACTAAGCTTACCATTGTTTCTTCTTAAATCCAGGTCCGATCCTATACGTTATCGGTAACGCTCCTTTCCAGTGATCTGGTACTACATCACCAGTCATGTTACTGCAAACAAAAGGACAACGCATTGAATAAATACTTTTGTACGAGTAGAAAATACAATAGAATAATATCTACCGTAGGTATTAATCTGGAGGATTGTAAAAATTACTTTTAAAATTGAATGTAATAGTCAGTCTAGAGAAGCGACATCTAGTATATCTGTGTCTCCGCCCTACAACCAGTCCATTGCAAGACACGCGCAACATTTCCCATATTTCTGCATTCCTCACCTCGTTGCCACCATTTCAGTTGGGAACCTCATTGTAATTAATAGTAATTGATTCAGCAGGCAATTAGTTCTGTTACATCGACAAGACGTTGCAGATTTCTACAAAATGTAGTCTGAGGCTTTGCAAGTTTTATTTGGCGGGAGGCCATTTTTGTTTTCAGAATGAATCGGTCATTTTAGAGTTTTGTCTCCGGTAGTTGCACTGTAGTATGTCTTGTAAACTGCTGCACAGATTAACTTGAATTGCATATACATACAACTAAGTAATTTTTATAACTACATAGTCTGTATAAATGTGCAATACCTTTACGAAGTTCTCAATCGAATGTCAGGTAAACTGCACAAATGCATTGCTTCTTACAAACAAATCATGAGCTTCAATTCGCTCACCTCAGGAGTACCATTGCGTCTCCATAGCTTATAGGATGAACAGGAATTTTTGGAAGCCCTGCGTCTTCGTCATCTTCTGAAATTCTGTGGGCACTTTCTAGAAAATTTTGAAAAAGTTTTATGGATGTACAAATTGCATCTTTGAAAGGGACATTATCACTTTTACGGCCAACTTTTAGTTGGTTTATATCTACTCCGATGATAGCGCTGGTTGTTCTTTCTTTGAAGCTTCCGGTTGCCCCAGCCTCAAGTAACAGTACATTTGCTCGTAAGCTTTTCCCAATTAGACAATTTTATACCTATTAGGTATCACTCGGACTGGTCTGCTCACTCAGCTTGTCCAGAACCTGCTTTGCCAGGTTTTTATAGCCCTGGTGGCTGTTTGGTGTACCCACTTGGTACTTTACATGATATTTGCTAATTCGGCAATTTGTACCCATTTGGTATTTATTGCACTTACCGTTTGCTCAAACACCTTGGTAGGCAATCGGCCAATACCCATTTGGCATTATGTACCATTTGGTACTATACTAACCTGTGCCACTTAGTATCCAATACTCACTTACACATTGGGTATTCTAAATGTTTGTGTTATCTCTTGTAATTAAGGTACCCATCTGATACCTTCTGTGAAATAATTATTTGAAATACTGTGACCCTAAAATTCCAAATCCAACCTAACATATAGATTATTCTTGTGTTGTTTCATTCGTACCCAATAAAACATGTCGTGAATTTTAGTCTTTGTCTGCTAGATATTTCGCTAAAATCAAGTCCGCTGACTACCAATTAAATATGTTTAACTACTCTGCCATTTATCGACTGGGATTTAACTCCGCCAGAGAACTTAGAAGGACACTGATTTCAGAAAATCACATTTTTTTGCCAAAAATGTTCCTTTAAGAGATGATAACAGGTGATAATGTACAAGTGAACAATGTATCATACCGTCATTGTCAATTTGCTATCACCGACATAGGTAAACTCCTCTTTGCTCTTCAAGGTGATTTTTGATAAAAAGAAATAGATTAAAGATACTCCTGCCTTTATATTCACCAATTTAGAGCTTCGTCAGTCGCAAAATGTCATTGAAATATAAACATTTCGTAACATTCAGTACTATTTGCGTTTTCCTTATTTTACTATCAATGTTTTTATGTTTTTTAAAGTGGGCGAGGTTTCTGCGGAAACCTAATTACATATAGCGGTGTTTGATTGAGTACCCATAATGCATGAGTCAGATGTCATTCACTACAGCGGCCATTTTAGGTGGTGGTGCACCCCCAAAATATAAATTCAACTAAAAAATAAAGATCAAATTCAGTTAATTTTCAACATATTTGGACTTCGAACGTGATTCAAGGTTCCATTGACTTCATTCTCTTTCTGACCCACATGAAAAAAATAGCTGTAATCCCAAGTTCATAGTTTCAATTAGTCAGAAATTTGACCACTGTGCTGTGAGGAACTTGTCCATTCATGATTGCCAGACCGCCACATTCATAATTACAAGTCTTTGAAAGAACCAAATCGTTTGCAACGTTCCTTCAATAAAAATATCCTTGATGGTTCCACATTGAACTTCACTCCTCTTTGCTAATTGAAATGAAAATAACAAAGCACGTACACTCTTGCGTCTCAATCAAAACACAAACTGTCAGAAGATTGTTTTACCAGTAGCAGGGTAGAGTGGAGTCAAAGGGTCTCCAGAGGAACTTTTTACATTTCCTCGCTGTACTCCAGTTGGAGGTAGCCACCAGGTGTCAGGGTAAAATTTCGAAATTCCGTCCTCCCCGTAGTCCTTTGGGTCGGTAAAGAGGATGATGCCGATCGCGCCATGCATTTCCGCGTTCTTTGCCTGAAAAGTATTTTTACTGCATGTTACTATATATTTTGTGTCGTTGTGGATTATACATAACTTAATTCTTAATGAAACATAGTTTCTCTGCAGAAAGTTCGTAAATTATACACATTACTTTTTCTATCCGTAATGTGCAAGAAAGTAACTAATGGTTAGGTTACAACGGTAAAGCTGCAATTCAGGATTCCGCATAGATATTTTGACACCAGTTACATGATTACAGTATGTCAGTTGGTAATGAATGTTCTAAACAGCCTGCACTGTGTTGTTTTGAAATAGCCCAGAACTCATTAAGTTGTCTGATTCTTAGACACTTCGTTCATGAATTTGACACAATTTTCATGATTTGGTAAAAACGGTATGGCATAACCCGAGTTCCCGATTACCGAACTCTGGAAAGTCACCTCACAGTGCGGAAGCATAACGATACAGCACTACAAGTAACATGAGTATTACGCCATATTGTTGATCGCCAACCTTGTTCATAACAGTCATTAACTCTTTGCGCGAAGAAACTTAAAAATGAGACTTCGCACGTGACACCTTGATTCAACCAAATTTCATAAAAACCGTATTTTGATAGCAATTGTCTAACAGAAGATACCCAAGTATTTCTTCCATTCGTATCTAAATCAACTAACATGTCATAAGCCGCTTTAGCGTATCTAGTAGGTGGCATTTTTAGCCAATATTTTACACACGTGACATAATACTTTGCATAGAGCGGATAAATTCCTCATTCACTCAATACAGCTGGGTTTGATCAATAGGTTCCAACTCCAAGAGCAATTTTACAGAATTTAACATAAACATTTTCAAGCCATTCGTATTCTTTGAAACCCCAGATTTCCGCGCCGTAGCACATAGTCGGTACAGCAATTTTATCAAACAGTTCAAGTGATAGGCTCAATGGTAATTCCGTGCACCGGTTTCTAATTTTATAGATGGGCATAGCAGCTTTACTACCTTGACGTGCCAGAGTTTTAGTGGCTTTGGACCAAACTAATCTTGGTGTGAAAAATATTCCAAGATATTTATATTGGGAGACAACCCTTACTACTTGGTTTCCATAATACCTCTTCTCATACGCTCTGAGTGGCCCGCCATTTCTAAAAACAACGATCTTAGTTTTTTTCAGATTTACACTCATGTTCCAAGAAGAGCAATAATCATAAAGGCAATTTAACATTCTTTGCAAATTAATTTGAGTGCTCGAACACAGAACCATGTCATCAGCATACAACAGCGATTTGACGTGCAGAGCCTCTTCATTGATATAAATCCCTCTAATATTTTGGGCATTATCTAGGACTTCGATAAATTCGTTCAGATACATGATAAACAATAGTGGGCTGATCATACACCCTTGTCTGGTGCCGACAGAACAGTAAAAATGCCGGTTAACCCTTCTCTGGTCCTTACGCATGAACGTAATTTGCCGTACATGGATTTCAAGACTTTAAGAACGTTACCATGGACACCCAATTTTTTGTAATCTATACCAGAATAACATGTGGGGAACTCTGTCAAACGCTTTCGAAAAGTCGACAAAAGCACAGTAAAAGCGACCCCCGGGCTTAGTGATATATTTTTGGCACATGGCCTGAAGCGTAAACATTTGGTCCTGAGTGCAATAGCCATTGCGGAATCCCGCCTGTGATTCACGAAGTTCGTCATTTGCCTCAGCCCAGGTCCTAAGCCGGTTGTTCAAAAGTTTGGTGAATAGCTTTCCTACTGCTGACAACAATGAGATAACTCTATAATTGTTCTCATCTTCAGTGTTGCACTGTTTAAATATAGGAACAATTATTGCGTCACACCAGCCCTGTGGGTAGTGACCTGTAGCGAGAATTCCATTGAAAAGCAGTTCCAATACAGGAACAATAGCTACCCTCGTACTCTTCAACATCTCAAACACAAGATCAATGCCGGCTGCTTTGCCGTTTGGAAGATCCATTATAGCACAGTCAATTTCCTCACATGAGAAACAAGTGTTCATATCACTGGGTAAATTTTTGTCACAAGCATCACAGTAATTGTCATGATTTTCTTGTTGTCTTACGACCGCATTTGACATAGTGTCGTTCGGTTCCATCCGTTCATTGAGCAACAGATTAAAATACGTGTACCATCGTTCTGGAGTTATCGCAGTTTCCTTCGGACTACTATTAAATTTTGATTTTACCAAAGCCCAAAATTGCTTTGGATTATTTCTACTATCCAAAATATTTTCTAGCAACTTCGATTGATGCCCTTTTTCTTTTTCTTTGTATAGCATGCGAAAGAAAATAAAATTGCCTTGGAGACACGCCAATCGTTTGGTGTGAAACTCCTCGTCGTCGTCACTTGTTAGCTCCATAGAAACATATCTGCCAAATAGCACAGTTCTAACAAAGGGTTAAGGAGATACAGCCGCGGACGTAAAAAAAACAAAATCCCAAATAAGGGGCACCAGACGAGAGAAACCCTCCGCCGTCTCCTCATTAGGAACACACCGGCCAAGTTTCATAAGGATTCATCAAGCGGTTTGGCAGATAGAAAGACGGAAGCCAAAAAACGGACTCGAAATTTTAAAAAATGTTCACTAAGAAGCGCAGAATAGCCAAATCCATCCTAAAATAAAAAAGATGTGGTCGTCTTCTTAAGAGAAACCTATTTGCAAATTTTCATGAAAATCTACACAAGAATTCCAGTAAAGATTCAGGCCGGGGAAACCGTGAATTTAGAACTGCAACAAGTGGGCACAGCGGTAGTTGAGTCGGTCTGAAATTCGACATCAGCTGCCGTCAGCTTCCTAGGAACACATCTGCTAAATCTCATTAAGATCCTGTGAGGGGTTTAGGAGACACAGCTGCGGGCGCCGGATGACGGGAGCCGGCCGCCGGCCGCTGGACCCGGAGAAAGAGAGGGCGGCAATATGCACATATAAATATGTGGAGAATTCATTATACACACGGAACTCTTCGTTATTAGGCGTCTTTATTCCGTTTCGTTCATGTATGTTCAGAATAAAACTCTAACCTCAACGGAACATTGATGAAGTAACTGACAAGGATACATATGATTAACGATATTTTGCAACATATTTGTTTCATTCTGAAGTGGAAATAAAATGATGCAGTAATGACACTACAGAGCATAAGCTGGAGACATAAACAGTGAGACACGGCAGGTGTAAAATACTGCAAAGAATATTTAGGCGAATAAAAGTGTTTGACATTTTTGTTCCCAGTTTATTAAGGTAATTGAACCGAGTCTAGTTTACTATCACAAAGTCCGTGGGTCCTGCTTACAAGAACATATATTAGGGTTTTGTGGATAGTGACGGAAAAATCGTTTTATCTCCAGTTATCACTTAGACACCCAAAAATAGATTCGGGCTGTGCCAACACGCTGTCTTGTCAACATCCTCGTTCAATTCACGTTCGTGCCGGAATTACCTGGACGCTTGCCAACTTTTACACATTTGCATTCGGTTTATACACGGATTTAAAGGGGAACACCCCCTAGTGCGGACAACGTTACAGAATCGACGACGAATTCACGGCCAGTGCGGGAGTTTTGTTGTGAAAACAGCATCCCAGATTCATCAGTCGTGCCTACTCTAATTTATGCCATCTGTGTAGACAGCACCGCGTGGTCTCAATTTTTCGAATTTTTAAGAACATTTGGGTCGTAGCAGAATAGTTAAATGAAATGATTTATTTCAATTCAACCTGACTTCCGCGGAAGATCCTTCCACATCTTGCGATGACAATCTTGCCACTGACGTTGATGTTTGCGTTGGCCGCCAACCAGTCGAAATCTTGAGCACGTGCGTAGTTCACATACACTAAATCACCCTGGAAAGAAAACTGACACCAATCTGTGTTCTTCGTAATCATGGAGCTCGTTGGCCGACAAAAACGTTTTACATTGAAATCAAACCAATGGAAGAAAACAATCCAGAGGAACAGAAGCACTTTGGGCAGATTCAACCATTTTATACAATGGAAAACGTGTTTTACTCCTGTCTTTGAAGAAGCCCTCGTATTGTGTCGCAGCTTGCATACTCACACTTATATTTCCACGTGCTGAATATGCGTTAAATGGCGGCACAACATTCGACTGTGCATCATCCGGACGTAGGATCTTCTCGAACAACTGTGTGTGAAAGATAACATTACTCGAGTCATCGAGCATGTTAATTACATTCGGAAGTCCATCATCAGGGTAAGACAGCAATACTTCGTAGGGAACTATATCGACTTGATCCATTCCAACGTCTTCCCGCCAAAACTCCTGAAACTCGCGTGCTTGCTGAAGATCTGCCGGAGTACCAGCCAAGTGAGGACGCATTGTGAGGTTCCTGGAGGAACAACGCACATAAAGTAAGATAAATAGCAACAGTAACTGTCTTTTAAAACAAAAAAGTAGATTTACTCTACATCCACAGCTGTCAAGACGTTAAGATTAAACCTAGGAACCCCTTTAAAATCCTTTTGAATTTGAAACAGCACTCGCTGTCCATTATGAGAAGCCCCTTGAAAACTTTGAACCATGAAATGATTTTGACTCTTTGAGGACCATGATGTACTAGCACTCTGCTAACCAGGTATTGTGTATATTACACTGTGTCCTCCTTGAATAAATTCAATAATAACAACAACAACAACAATAATAACTAGAACGATTATTGTCACGGCGTGACAATAACGGACTCTGCGCGTGCGTATCACTGGAATTATTATGGGAAGTAACTGACAGCAAGTTTACCAATATGAAAAGGAATTCTTTAAAATTGTAGGAGAAAGTACATATTAATTTTTTGATGACCTTTCCACTAATTGACCTCTTCCGGTGCATTATGACCCCCGGTTAGGGAGTAATTGTTAACTCGATTAAAAGTGTGGTTAATGCTAATAATCGCAGATATTTTACTTTAAGCACTTCAGAATACAAGATGAATGAAGTGGTCAAACTTTCAGAAGAAAAATGCACCTAATGACCCCATGGGTGCACCAAATGACCTGAAAATTTAGAATTCACACTCAATCGCACTTAGTAAACAGATACGTAATTCTGAAGTCTCTAGCTCAAAATTTTACTGTCAAGTCATATGCTGAATTTAAAGACCGTACCTGCACCCAAGTAATAATGACAATGGTTTGCCAAATTCATACTGTGTCCGCCTGGAGGGCATGCTTATATAAAAGTGCAGTCCAAAGGGGTGTTTTTTCACAGCAAAAAAGTCTCTCTAAAATGGTTTGAAAATGGTGCCATTTTCGACAAAATATCTTTTCTGAATTTCCGGAACAGAACTGTGCGTAAATGTGAATTTTTATACGAAATTACTCTCTAAATGGGTAACTTTTATGTCTGAGTCCGCTCTCTAAGTACCCCAGGCCGTGTCAAATATCACTTGTTCTTGATTTTGGTCATTTACTTTGTGGTATGATGTTGGTTTCGTAAAAAGTAACATGGTACATTTCCCGTATGCGTAAAAGGTAAGAATTACGTAAAAAGCAAAACATTTTTACATTTTAGGAGAGGCTCAGCAACGTAAAATGTACCGATGACGTAAAATGTAACAGTTGTTGCATTTTACGAAATAGTTACATTTTACAGCGTATCAGGGCACACTTGTACAGCAAAAAGGCATTTTCATATTATTACTGGATTATTTTATAACGTTCCAGCTACAGTAATTCTGAGTTACCGAAATATTTATCAATTTGGTAAAGACGTATCATACCTGAGGTATTGTCTAATGTTCTTTGGTCTGATTTCGTCCATGAATTTCTTTGATATCGAAGGATCGGCTTCCTTCGTTGCCGACCCAGAGGAAAATTGTCTCCTGAAGTGCCCTATGATGACTCCAAGACCTAACGACACGACAGCTACCGCCAAACATGAAATTAAGATCTTTCTGTTTAAAGTCTTTTTCGCTACAGGTGTGTCAATGCCCAATCTTCTCAGGTGTTCCGGAAGTGCTTGATGTCTACCTTTGAATGACGCCCCTTCTTCAGACAAAGGCTCGTGATCAATAAAACTACGGGGTGTCTTTTCCCCAGTTTTACTTAATAATGGCAAGGAATCCATGTCAGTTGCATCTGCCAGAATTGGCTCTGGACTGCTCCAAGTGTTGTAATGAGGGTGTACGAGAAAGAGGCTAATTTTTGTTTATATTTAAATGATGCAAACATGTTCAGTGTCAGTGCAGATGTACTTCACTTCCAAGACTCCCGCATTTTGAAAGCGCCAAAAGTGTGAATTGATTTGTGTCCTGCAGGTGAATGCATGGATTAACACCCGATTGAGGTTGCGGTACACAAGTGAATTCCTCCATAATAGGAATATCCATGTGTATGTACAAGTGTGCGAGGCGTATGAGCTCTAAGGTGAAGAAAGTTTTATTTTTGAATCGTAAACCGTACTTTTAAAGTGGCACGGACCGCGAAAACTCGTGAAAAATACGCCATTATTTTGTTTACACCAAAAGTCAAAAGTCGTGCTTTCCATATAAGAGAAATGCGTCTTGTCATACCAATTAGGGAGACGTGCTTTCCCATGTCGGAGAAAAATCGACGGAGGGACAAGCAATTAGTTGGCACATCGTTTTTTGAATTTTGATACTAAAAGAAAATGCTTTGACATAAACAGATTTTTGAACAACCCGTAAAAATACGTAGTAAACATTTCTGTTTCAGTGCCAGAGAACCACTTTGAATAATGCATTTCGGTCTGTTTTCCACGCTCTACGACATTTTTAGCCACTTTTGAAGAAACGAGCGACTCTGACTTCAGGGGAGTCAGGCTACCGTTTCATGATTTTTTTTCAAACTTAACTGAATTTAATGTGAGTTTTGTAGTCGTTTTTGGTAATACGCCACCAACTAAATTGGCCGTCGCAGTCAGTGACAGCAGACCCGTGGAGTATGGGTACTTACTAAACTGTCGTCATACATGTATGTAATATGGTTTCCGCAGAAATCCCGTCTGCTCTTGAAAAAAACTAAACAAATGATTCTAAAATACGGCAAACACGAACAGGGCTGAAAGTTACGAAATGTTTATATTTTAGTAGTGTCTTTCGACTGACGAAATTCATCTTGTGTTATAAATAGTGGAATGCAAGGGAAAGAGTATCTTTAAGAGTGTTACTTGCAAATTTTTCTGTGTTGCTCTGAAATGGAGTGATGTCCAATAGCTCACTTGCGAGTTTCTCGTTAGTCAATGTGACGTCACCGGAAGAGGGGCAAAACCCGCCATATTGCTCTTGTTTTGCCCCGAGTCTTTGCTACACACGCTAAATCTTACTGGAGTTCTTATGGTGAATTTTACGCTTAAAACGTTAACACAACTTTAGAGATGGTAGATGGATCGTGGAATAACTGTGAATGGACGAAGAAAATGTGAACTTGTTATGTTGTGCGAAGGTGTGAACGGACTGAAATTGGAACTCAACCCGGTCTAGGCCTTGCCGCAGGCATACACGTACAGGGGCGATAGTGTATCCCCATAAAAAGTTACTCACTTCAAAATACAGCAAATAAAATCAAATGAAACATGCATATGTGCACATGGAGTTATAATTAACACATACTCTGACTCTGGATACAATTTAGTCTACAAATAACTTGAACATATCCATGAAAACCTCGCTGTTCGCTCGAGTTTCTCTCACGGGGCGCCGTTTTGAGGAAGTTACGTGAAATCACGCCTGTTGACGAAAAAAAGTCCAAGGGAGACAAATCTTACAAATTTCACTTGATATTTTCTCATGCTATTTTGCAAGTGTCGCGCGCCAGGTCTCGCGCTTGGCTCAGTCTCGCGCTAGCCTTTGCCTCATACTCCCCTGACTCAGTTGAAATACTTTGTGGTTATCGCGCGCGCGGTCAAAGTTAACAGTAGGCTACCCACAAAGTGGAGTTGGAATTCTTCGTCAAAGTCACCTGAATTCCCGTAGCTATGCTTCATCGAAGATATGTTTAGAAGCAGAAAGGATCACTGAAGGAAGTAAGCGCAGTTTTATGTGATAATTTTAGGTGTAGAATGTATTTTTGACGAGGTGAAAACATATCAGTGAGCGGATTTCGCCTACCTCCCGTTTAAAATACACGGGACGAAATTAGCACAGAACGCGATAGAACGTATTGTAGTGCGAATCTGAATTTCATTAGCCATAACAGCAATGCTTGTTTGGCATTTTTCGAACTAAACGGCTAAAAACTCGAAGAAAATAACAGAATACACTCTGCCACCGTATTGGGCAAATGGCCAAACGACAAGCTATTGCCCCACTTCCCGTGACGTCACAGTTGAGTCTCACATAATCTCGCGTTATTGTTATAAACTCGCAAAAGGACTATTTTGCACCCTTTTCACTGGGTATCTTATTAATTAGAAACTTTCTGCCTACCACCACACTGCCCCTTGTTCTAATCAGTCAGAAAATCCACTCAGGTTTGTAGTAGCCACATCCCATATTGAGCCAGTGTATAGTGAAGATACAAATAAAAACAGTTCACCAAGGGGATTAATACGCCTAGGTCTGCCAATTACAGCAAGTGGTTACAAATTATTCGTACATGTACTCGGAGGCAAACATACGTGTAAGTGAATATCTATGCTATTAGCATGAACCTTTCATTCATGTAGCTGTAAAAGTTAGCACATCTGTCGGATTCAACACTGTTTAGAGTGTGTAAAAATTATGAAAGTACGAAGCTACACCTGGGGAAGCACTACAACATTGCATGACTGCTTGTTTTGGCTGTGAAATGGTTCATTCATCAACTTCAGAGGGCGTGTGTGTAGCCTTCAGTTTTCTGAGATCTAAAGAAATCTATATGGCTATCTTCAGTCTAGCCTGACAACTCAAGCAGTCTTTGAGGTCACCATTTTTGAGAAATTTGTGGAACACTCATGGTTTGTCATTTTCTTTAAACTCCCAAGAATGTGCATTCGAAGTAACGTTTTACCGTGGGGAAGTTCAAAGTGCTATAAACGCAATGGTGTGCTTGTAAGTTACTAACTCATTACCAGCAATATTGAAACCTTGAACTGAGCATGCGCGAAAATCACTCAGTCAGCCCCCTCCAGGATACATGGGATTCGCAGAAAACACAGCGTGGGGGTCTTATTTATGAACCAATCACATTTGCCGATAGCACATAACATAGATAAGTATTTTATTAAAAACGTGGCCAAGTTTCAGCAAAATTGGAAAAAAATTATTGTTTAACATGGTATGGCCAAAGTTTCGGCTTATTTTGTCGCTTCGATCAATGGAATCGCCGCTGAAAACCCGAAAGTGCATGTGAGAAAACGATAATTTTCGACCAAGCCTTTCATGAGCGGTTAGTTGCCGATAGACCCAACAGATATCAGTATAATCAGGATTGAAATGTAGGAGTTTGAAGAAAATTAGACAAAATTTTGTATTTAACATGGGGTGGCCGAAAATTGCCAATTTTAGCCTATTGATATCAGTTTATTTTATCATAGACTATCATCAGTGGGTCTAGTTAATTCGAAGATTTTGGTTAAATCGGCCTGATAATATTCACACCAGTATACTAATAAACGTTTGCTTTATATATAAGAGTTTGATTCCAATGCTCTTAGTAGTGCGTACAGCAGAGATTGGCCCTTGACCGGCCTATGGTAGCTAATATATAGGCACTGAAACCAAAGTAGCTATGTCAGGAAAACTCACCTGAGCTGTTTACGATCCACTTCAGAGAAAAAAAACGTCTTTGTATCTAATAATAATTTGTATCCTAGTACTTCGGGCATGGTTTAAAGTTGAAAGGAGTCATTACAAGTTCATTTTATGAGAATTGTGTTGCATTGCGAAAAACTAGTCGATTGAGGTAGTGCGAGATAAGGCAACGAGTAAAAAGGACAGCTTTGACTTGCTTACGAGGGGTGACTGTTGGTATTGGCCAGATATCTGTAATAAAATGTTTTGTCTTTCCTTTTTAACGGAATATATTTGAACTTTGGTAATTTTGGGCTACAAATTGTAGAACAACCTTCCTGGTGCTTCTCTCAAGTAGACACGCACTCGGAGTGTGAAGCGCTAGCTGGTCCATAAGCGATGACCTAGTTTATGCAGAGAACCTGGTGGATGACCTAGTTTACGTATTGCTGGTAATATATTCAGGCATCACGGCCCCTGGTGATAAATTGGAGTCGAATACAGCTGACATTAAGAGTGTAATAATTTATTTGCAAACTTGGTGTTTCGTATCTACGAATCTTCACTAGCCACTGTCTTACTAATTCTTTGTTAGTATGAAATTGATGAAATACACAAAACGTACCGAGAGCGGCGTACATGAAGTAATATCCCAAGAGACATTATTCCGCGTATAAACCGAGAGCGATGGACGAGGTCGATACGCGGAATAAGGTCGAGTGGGATATTACTTCATGTACGCCAATCGAGCTACGTTTTGTATTTATCCCATGCGCTTCGAATCCCTAAGTTTCTTGCATTTTTGCGGCCGACTTTTCAAATACTTCATCCAGACTGTTCACATGGCGGATCACATCCTATATGTATGTACTTGCGAGTTAGGTTTCAAGTTTTCTCTTGTGAAAGAAACAGTTTTAGAAGTCACGATTTATTTCTTGAAAAGAGGTAGCAAAGATGAAAACAGCGGCAACTGAACAGTGAACTTGTAACATCTCCTGGAAATAGTTTAAAAAAACAACAATATTTGATATTTCAATTTCCTAGGAATCGGCGCCCGAGTTGCAGACGATATACAATTCAGCAATTGAAAACTGAGACATAAGTGTCTTATAATTAACAGTTTTGTACCAGATTTCACGTTTAGGGCCTGGTTGCATGTCGAGTGTTAGTTACACTGTTGCAACTGTATTACTTTAATCTATATTCGGAAAGTTTGTTGATCGAACCGGCTCAGAGGACGTGGAGTCGACATTGACCTACCTTTTGAACTTTCCATGTCAGAGGTCGCTGTTAAAGTAGTGCGGGAGGTGAATACGGAAAACTTTATTTCATGGCCGTATATCCCTCGACAGATTCAACGCGCGTGGGATAAATGACAATACTTTGTTTCTTCTTTGGTTACTTGTGCATCAAGCGACACAGCAGTGTGTCACTGTTTAAACAGAGATTCTCTGAGAACAGACAACTTCATGTAGACTGAACCAGAGACCGTAGAGAGCGTCTTTGACTGAACAGTACTAGCCTCGTTCTGGGATAGGAATGTGGGTCGTGCATACATTTTGAGAAAGGCTGAAAGTGGTTAGAATGGCGTCAATGGCGATGTACTGGAATGAGTACATGTACGGGTGCCAGTGACAGGCACAGCTGTTCAGTGTCCGCTTGACCCAAGTGGCTACATGCAGAATCGTCGCCTGCATGCCGTCACATGGCTACAAGTTCAGTAGGCAAATTTAAGCAAAAATCAATTGTAAGCTTCTGTTGATTCTTGATCGACGTTTTAGCTTCCGTGACGTGGGAAAAAACGTGTGGAGAAATTTTGAGTAATTACCGACCGCAACAAGTCCGACGCCAAAACAGTGTAAACAGTGCACTGGATTCACCTTTTGTCAATATCAAACAAAACCAAGGTGCAATATATGTTCAAAACATTTATAAAAATACTGAGTTAAGATCCCTTTTGGAACCAAAAGAATCGTGTCTTGATGTGGTTAGTGTACTGCTGTTTCGTCCATATCTCACGGACTTGATTCACCACCGTGTTTGCCCTCTGCCGTTGTAGAATAAACCGATGAAAACAGTACCCCTGATGCCCTAATGTGGGGGGGATCCTGTAATAGATCTGAATACACTGCGTGTAGATCAAGTCCAGGATCTCTGTTAAGACTAGGTATGTGGACTTGCTTCTCGTACCCTGCGCTTCCACTTCTTTTAAGTCTATTAAAACATATTGAAGACCTCATCAGAAATCTCGCGAGAGATCTCTGGCATGCCTCTTTGACAGCAGTGATACGACTAAGGTTGGGGTTACGATGATCCTTAACCTTGGTCGATAACTGGCGACCCGTCTCACCAATATAGTTGTCAGTGCACTCACTTCACTTGTATTTGTAGATCACATCACACCTCTCGAGGGGGGTGACACTGACGAGAAGATGGACCGAATAGTGTTGAACGGTTTGTGAAATCACTTGACGTTGTGTTTACGGTAGATAGTCTGAATCCTTTTGGAGACGCCTCTAACATAGGGAATGCACACAGGGAAGTTAATGATCGGAGGATCAGGGGGTCACTCTGCCGTGGTAGTTCCGCGTTACGTTCATCGAACATCCAGTCACGATATCCGTTGGCACGCAATGCTCTTTTCACTTGAAGAACCTCAGCTTCCCGTTCGTTGTCATGAGAAATAAGTTTCTCGGCTCTGTTGAGTAGAGTCTGCACTACTGATCATTTGTGAGACAGCTGGTGCTTCGATGCGAATCTGAAATACTGATCAGTGTGCCTGAGCTTGCGGTAAACGGAAGTGGAGATGGAAGCATCATCGTGTAGTCCAATGAGAGTATCGAGGAAGGGGAGAGTATCATCTTGTTCGAGTTCCCGGGTAAATCGGGTGGATGGATCTAGACTGTTGAGGTTTTCGATAAATTCATCAATAGCAGTTTCGTGGATGACTATAGATGTGTCGTCAATGTAGTGACTCCACTGTTATGGAGGAGTTGGCGCTGTCGCAATAGCACGAACCTCGAAATCTTCCAAAAAGATGTTGGCGACGATGTGTGAGATGGGAGACACCATGGGCGCTTCTCAGATCTGATGGTAGAACTGACCGCCATAGACAAAATAAGTAGTATTCAAACAAAACTCCAAGAGTTGTATGACAGGATCAACCGATGGATGGGTGCGATTACTGAGATCATCGTCGTTCTCTAATCGAGACTTGGTAACCGCGATGGCTTTATCCATGGGAACACCAGTGAACAGAGCGAGAGCGGATACATCGTAGGATAACATCTTACGTCACAGATTCTGTCGATGAAGTCTTCACTGTTGCGGATGTGATGAGGAGACAAACCCACCAATGGTGCAAGAATGTTATTCAAAACTCTAGCCTCGTTGCAAGTAATACTGCCAATACACGAGACTATAGGTCTTACGAGAGCACCTTATGTGAAGCTTAGCTAGACCATGTAGCTTAATTAAGCACTTCACAGGACGTAGGGTACAACTGGTCATACAGATGTTTGGGTACAGGATCTGTACATTGCCACTCTCTTAGATTGCGATAATCCAGCAGTGTGTGAACTTTCTGTTGATATTCTATTTTGTTATTAACAACAGCGGCTGTACACTTACCACATCAATGTACGGTTCTTGGGCTCCGAAAGGGATATCATCACTTAAATGGAACCCAGTATTATACTTTGATCACAAACCATTTATATTTGTATAAACCATGTCTATGTAAAATGTAGATACGCAACCGCATGCTCTTGACTTATTTTACTTCAAATAACACGTGTCTGCATCTTTATTTCTAGTCGTTCGTAGTGAAAGTAATTGATTTGTTTACAGGATTTTAATGTTTAATGAACACGATTATTACATGTATAGACTACTTTGCCTCAGATACGTTTTATTAATTTGAAGCATAAGTTGTGCCTCATAATGACCAAAATTGAACAAAAATATCAACCTCATCTAGTATGTGTGTAATTGTACAACCATTCCGATAATTTTTTTGGGAAATCCACTACTGTGAGCTTCTTTTGAAATACTATCTTTGCTACAAATGAAATTGTGCCGTGTAAAGTAGTTCCATCAGCCAACACCTGATCCGAACAATAGCCCACGTTGGTCATATGGTGAAAGTTTTGCACGAAGATTACGTGCGTAAATTAAGTCTTTTTAGTGGCGCAAATTAATTATAAACAAAAACACAACTTTCCATAATGGCAGTCTTAATTTGCATATTTAAAACATGCTCAAAGTTGTCATATTAAAACCTATTTAAAATGTTTCAGGGGGGCCACCTCAAAAATCAAAAAAACCTTATACTGCCAAGAATTTCTAGGTCCCTTATGAGGACACTATGGGTGGCTACTACAGACTGCATCAACATTCAGAGGGGAGAAATTTAAATTGAAGTTGCTTGGACTAAGTCTTCCTTGCGTAACAAAAAATACTTATGATTTAGACCACTTATAAATTCCCTTGGGCTCTACAAGCTGGCTTGTCATTTTACTCGCCGGTCAAGGTCTTACGTAATAACAAGGTGGCAGTTCTTTCCAAGTATAGAAACCATTTCTCATACGAAAAAGAACCAGACAAGATTGAATATTTAGTGGCCCTATCAAACCCAACGTGGATTCGTACAGGCTGTAGACTGAGGCGCAGTACATTCATCACGTTCACGCAGAAAATAGACAAACGTTCTAAATTCTCTAAAAGCGCATGTGCGCATCGCTTCTGACTTGAGTTGACTGATCATTCGGCAAAAATTCGGATGAGCGTGATAATGTTAAAATGCCAAAGAGCTTTAGTTAACCAATTGACAATGACAACTGCACACGTTCATGTAGGACCTCAACGACAAGTTTTCACCTTCAGCCAAATATAGACAAAAACCTGCAGAACTAATATATTTTCTGTATACAGAAAGGCAGTAGAATTTTATACTTTGACTTTAGACAAATCTGCCATTGAATGACTCACGATGCTATAAAACTTTTTCAGCGGCATCAATTGCATGACTAGATTTCATTTCATATGAAAATCCATTTTAAGAACTATAATTTTTCTTTTCTAAATTATTGTTTCCTTTTCGTTTTAAACAACTTTTGCTGTAACCCCTCTTGCAAAAGTGATTCACTTAATAACTGATGCGTCATGGTTTTGGAGAATAGTGCAAGTATCTGAAAGTCTCATTTCAATCTCATTTGCCATTTCTCAGATGCGATGTTTCATACAAGTCAAATTTGGACACTTTTTATGATCATCCATCACCTTAATTTACGAAGTGAAAGTCAATCATTTTTTCATAACGTTTTCTCAACATTGTTTCCTTCAACAGCATATGGTGTTAATTAGGCTAACACTGAAATATGTAAACACGTGAGAATAGCCACAAGTGAATCTTTCCGCTGACGGCAATTTTTTTTTATCAGTTGCGCAATTCAGTAGCTTACAAACACATTTAACGTGTTACCGACTTTTTAAATTGGTAGACCCGATTTTGGCGATTAAGATGACTTAAATTCCAATTACATGTTCTTTGATCCGCATCCGCAGATCACAATCGTGAAAAATTTAATCAGGTTGCCCGTAAATTTTTGACGTGCAGGTATTTTTAAAAGAATGCAAGGGCACAAGGTTTCGTAAATTTTTGAACCCGAACAAAGAAAATGATTCGTTTCGGTATAACATACAAACATATGGTTTAATTTGAATCTTGATCGCCTATTTGGCAAAACTCAAAACCTTGGTCTACGTGGAGAAATCTGGGCGTATTATACTTTCAGATCATTTCTCAACCGTACCACTTGCTTTAATATTTGTCTGTTCAGCTTGTTTTACCAGTGTGTACAACATACATTTCGGCATCTGAACGTTTGCTTGCATTCAAAGCAAATCAGTTTTAATTGATTAAAATGTTTGATGAAGTTGTCAATAAAACACCTCTACACTAGTGCAATGTCTCGTTTTCCTATTTAAAGCGAGTTTGGTATGAGCCCGGGCTTTGTCGACCGAGGCGACCTTTTGATTTAAGCCTCTAGTTGTCGTAATATTGTTATCAAATTGCTTCTTACTCAGATAAGGAGTGGGTCCAGGTTTGCGAAGAACTGACTGTTCGTTGTCGGTCCATATTATAAATGACATTCCGCGACAAGCCAGTTTGCCGTCCAGTCTCAAACAAGAACAAACTGACAGTGTTCTTTCGAAGCTCTCTAAGTCAAATCCAGTTTGGTTAAGGGAGATTTTAAGATCAATTTCATAACGGCAAGTAGTAGAAGCCACTTGTTGATTTTGTGGATGTAAAGTAGTCCTAATGACGCGTTTTAAAGCGTCATTGAGAGTTTTAAAATAACTTTAAAAGTTCTTTAAAACTGCTAAAAGTTCTTTAAAACTGTTTACAGCCTATACTCCCTAAGTTTGAGTAATTCAACGGCTGTGGGGAAAAACGGCTGTTCACCTAGCGAAATGCACTATCCAGTTATTCAGTAATACTGAAAAATAAAGCAAGTTTTACTAGATCACTGGACGAATTCAGCAGCAAATGTTCACAAAACTAGTTTGAGAGTGATATCAACAAAGCACTTGAACTCAACTGTATTGCAACAAAATATACCTGTTGAACTAACGGAAAGAGTGAATTGAATGTTACACATGTTAGTTCAGTGATATTAATCCTAGGCCTATCTTCCAAAAGACTCTATTGCTGAATACAATGTAAAATCAAATAGGATCAATCGTTCCAACAACTATTAAAATAATGTACAATTGAATTCAATATATCTTTAATTTTCTTCACTGATTACGTTGTAGTTGAGAAAAAAGTTCAGCTTGACTGTCCTCTATGTTACTTAGAGATCCACCACTAATGAACTCGCGCCTTTATTTTTACTTCAAACAAGTTCACAGACGTAACCTGCTTCGTCAGTACACGATTTGTTCTCCATGGTCTGGTTAACAGAATTAAAAGCGAGTCATCCCACGGAATCTGAAACAGATAACGTTTAAAAGGAGGCTGATGGTCATGACGTCAGACACAAACTCATCAGTTACCTGTGGCTGTGGTCACCATAGCTGTCCCTCCCTTCGTTTTCAGTCATTTCATTGTATGTACCATATAAAAGCTTTGATTTATTTAAATTCAATTTGTAAATTTAAATTGTAAAATATTTATTTAATTTAATTTAATTTAATTTAATTTAATTTAATTTATTGGTGGGAGAGGACCATGCTGAATATTAGCCTTTGACTAAAGCTATAAATCTATTATATTTTATACTCTATAAATAAAGTTTGTATTGTTATTTTTATTATTATTATTATTATTATTATTATTATTATCATCATCATTATTATTATCACCATTATCATTATCATTACTATTATTGTTTCTGTTACTGTTACTATTATTATATTTATTATTATTATTAGTAGCACTGCGTGGGATGTCAAAGTGCTCTTATCTGATTTAATTGTGGACACATTTTCGGCAAGTGCTGTTGAAATTGTCCTCAAGTAGCAATTATTTTTGTAAACATTTTTTGTAAATCGTGTTGTAAACTCTGGAACAAGAGACTCCTAATTCAGGAACAGCATAAAATTAACCCTAACTAGAACAACTCAGTTTTTAATAAATAAATTCCTGTAATTTCTTATTGAAACGAAATAAGGAATATCGGTTTGTTTCATTACATCAGTAACCTATAAGAGCGTTTTATGTTCACGGCCCTATAGCCTAAAGAATGTGTTTAATCAACGAAACAATCACTGAACTGTGTTGTGTTTAATTGAATATGACAGTACTTCAGTTTCAGGTGACTATCCGTTGCCTATTCTTTCTTTGCAAAACTGCGCATGTGGTTAATTCCAGATGTAGGCGGAGCTTTACATATGGGGACATGAGCCTAATTTCTCACATATAAAGTAATATTTTGGATACAGGAGCTCAAGTCAGGGGTTTGAAAATGACCAGCTGTAGGTCTGGTAGGGTGAACCTTCTCTTACGACCTGAACATGACTAAAATTTAGTCATGAAAAGTACATGTAGTTGATGCCAAAGTGGTTCAGGATCGAAACCTGAACACCTACTGGTAGGTAAGATCATAAACGACAAAGCCTCTTCTATTGAGCACACACAAAAAGGCATTGATCAGTGACATAAATGTATCGACAACAACAATTGCAAAATGTACAGTTACAAAAGTGTCTGAAAGGATTTCTAGGCTCAAGCTCTTGGCTGTGTCATCCAATGCATAGCTTTCACCTAAGTCTTCACACAGATTCTGGAACTGTACATATTATTATAAAAGAGTCTTCTCGTTGTTTCACCAAGGCAAAACTGGATTTTGTACAAGATATTGACCATGTTTCTTCCCCAACTCCCTTGTTATGTTTTGCATTCAAGTAGAATCTTGTGACATAGGAGGCAGTCAAGTCAAAAGATGTGATCATCTTTTAGCTGGCCTTGGACAAGTGCTCAACGTACTCCGGGAAAATCCCTTTGACATAGGAACAGAAAAAATAACGTCAACAACTATCAAACCAACATTAAGAAATGTGGAACAAAGAAATTAGATCAACTAAAGTGTTGCTTCATGCTGGATTTTGCACTTTTCCATTGCTTAAAATTGAAAATCGAACTAGGACTGATAGGTCCTAGTGTTTGATTTTTCATTTTAGCGAACTGAACAGGACAAAACGCAGCTATAAACTCAACCTCCATTATCTGGTGGTAAAATGATTTTCAAAATCATTTCAGTTTACTAACAGCTGTAGTATGATCCAATTGGATACCAAAGTTTCATCATCTTGATACATTACAGATTAAAATTGTAACTTTTCATCATTTTACAATAAAATACATCATCTCTTCCATATTGACTCACCTTCTATTGACTCTACTGAGAAAGCTAACGTATGTCGACTTTGTTGTCATAAAATTTTTTTTGGAATGAATGGGATGGTGTGCTTGTTCTTACAACTATCACTTAAGTTAAATGAGATAAAATGACGATTTATTTGTATTTATAATAACCTCACACTAGTTTCCTGATGAAAACAAACTAATATGATAGATTAGGTTTGGCGCGCTTTTTGTCTGAAGTAAATATAACTAAATCAACCAGCCCTCCAATTCCGACTTTACTTTCCAAAGTGCAAAGCATGTTTGTACTCATGGACATGTGTGCCTGAAAAGTACTAAGTGATTTATAATGTACATCTAACATTTATTAAAACAACTGTGCTGAACATGTGTCACTGTTACAAGTTTTAAACAAATTCCTTCTATTGGTCAATTAACAGTGGATATATTGAAAATTAAGAAAGCGGTACGTTCTTTGGAGCACCCGATGTGTGTTTATGTATATTTGAGACGTCCTGCAAAGTGGAAGCCGCTGAGTCGATAGTATATATAACGACCGAGAGGTAGCGCTTGACTTTCTCCCACTGAGCTGTGGCGTTGCCTGAAGTTCCTATCTTATACATAAGATCTTTCAGCCCAGGAAATCCCGATCCGGAATAGCTATTGTGCGAACTTGGGGCCATAAGAACGTGTCTGTAAGAGAAACGAGAAGTGAAGGTAGATCCGAATGAAACGGTTAAAGCCTGAATAGCAAATTTATATACTGAGGCGAATTTTCAAAACTTGGCCCCACCGCACAGTACTTTAACCTCTCAAAATAGTTCGGAAATCCACGTTCAGTTATCAAAATTATGGTTACTTGTCACTTCACTGAACATTGTGGTATGCCATCATAAGTGTTGTTTATTCCTCTTTCAAACAATACTATTTGCTGTTGTGAATTTTTGTTGAAAGTGAATAAGCACATCCGGGTCTCTGGCGACTTCGATAGATGGCGGCCGACTTGATATAAATGTTACAGTTTCCCAAATCGTCATTTCTTTTTCGTTATATACAACTTTTGATTTTTTAAATAAAAAATTATATTTTCATAATCCATTGTGTAAAAGTGTAAGATTTTGAAAACAATTCCTAGCAGTGTTTCGGACAATCGATTTTGGGAGTTTTACTAAGGTCCAACGTTATCGTTCGTAGCGTTCATCCTAGCATATAATGTGGTCTGAAGTTCTTCAGCAGTCATGAGGGACGAGAGCTTGTTCGGTGTCAATTATTCATAATAGAAGCCGAAAGTTGCCGCATATATATGCAACGAAAAGGAAATCGAACAGCTGTAGCAGTCGATCTTTATAAGGAGCATACAGAGACAACGAAGATAGGCGTAAAAAGTACTGCTAATTGTTTCTAAATGGCGGTCTATTACCTGTTACCTTTCTGGCCAGGTAAACCATTGGGGTCGATAAAGGCTCGCTCCAGTTGCATCATCTGGTCATTCATCATTCGAACTGCCATTGGGCTGAAAAAACAAGACACACTGTTTTCAAACTCGTACAACGTTATTCTCGAAAGACTCTTCCTTGGACTGAAGCTTGAACTTGATTTTAGGAATACTCTTTCTGAGATTTAATGGGCTTAAAACTGTCAATCTTGTGTGAGTCAGCAATTTTTATGCACAAATATTAATAATGACAAGTCGTGTTGCTAGTGACATCTCCTAAAGGTCAATAAGTGTTGGAGTAGTTCAACTGGACAAAGGGAGAGCAGTTACCTTCTGTTTTGGATAAGGCAATTTTTGTAGTTGTAGTTAAACTGAGCAACGACTTAACTTACTCCTTTTTGTTCACCGCGTTCAATCTGTCCGAAAAATCTTGACAGGCCTTGCCAAAATCAGCGACAGCTTCTCGCAAGAAATCTATGAAGTATAAATCAAAACAAAGTTTCAATGGAAATATCTAGGAATAATCATTAAAATTCGGTATTTTTATAAATACATGTACATGAATTGTGCATACGTCGGTGTTCAACAAAATGTCCCCATGTGACAAATAGTTTTATGCAAATTATAAACCCTGCATGTTCAGCAATTTCCACTGCTTGCTTTCAAGGTGTTTAAATAATGGAGTAAGATGACGCATGCGCACTTTACAAGATGTAACCATGGCAGAAAAGTTGAAGAACCTAATGAAAATGATGATCCAAACGCATCGTTTTTGAAAGGGAATTGTTTGGATTAATTTTCCCAACTCTATGGAAACTCAGTGGTCCATTTCTGAAAATTTATGTTAGTGGTTTACGAGCATGTCAAGTTTTCACCCATGGGACGTTGTTAAGTACTTTTGTGTTTTTTCACTCTTACCTAATCCACGTTGCAGTCCATTTTGTTTCATTTTATCCTCGTAACTGTCCAGGAAATTGTCGGTGAAATCTTGAAGGGCCTCACTGTAGTGTTTTACATCGAAAGGTAATAACAGTTCGTCCGCTAATGATCGAGCTATTTCGCCCCAAACCCGAGTTACCGCTGTCAAGTACTAAAAATGTAAAAGACAGTCAAATACGATTAAAGATAACAAACTCATCACATGACAACATCGGCGATTGTTAATCTTTTGTTTAAGGTTTTTTAAATGCATTTAAAATAACTGGCGATAAATATTTGCTGAATTTCAAGGTCATATCATCTTTCTGGAAGACCATAATATAGGAATGATAGTCCTGGTCACTATACAGTATAATGGTCTTCATGCCGGTCCGTTTTTCTTAATGGGTCAATTGGAATAGGACTTTTAAAACGGGCCGGTATGAAAACCACTGTATAGAAAGCCGACGACTTGAAATAGGTACTGTCCTGAAGCCCTTCGTTCTAAAAATATTCTATTGGCAAGATATTGCAATGAAAAAGTGAGGCTTGGGTTTTTGTGGGGTTCACTCTAAAAAGACCAAAAACGCTCGTTTTACACAGTCAGTGGGAGACGACTATGAAGTTTCTATGTAATGGTCTTCATATGGGTCCGAGTGGATGCCTGCGTGCGTGCCTGCGCATGTGTGTGTGTGCGTGTGCCTATGTGTGTGCATGCTTGCGCGCGTGCACGTGTGTGCGTGTGTGAGTGTGTGTGCCAGTGTATGCACTAGGCAGTGTGTGAAGCTTTAGCGAAACCGACATGATGATATCTTGTTTTCTTAAAAGCGGCGTTGCTCAGAAGATTGTTTAGCTTGAAGCACACTCGAGCGTAGATACTATCGCTGGTTATAACTTGCATGAAATTCATTAATGAACAACTAAGTCATCTTACGTAGCTCTAGAAAACTTGAGTACCCTGAGGGTGGTAACAATCTGAAATGCAACTGTTATATCAAAACTAGTGTTTCGTTACACTGAATACTTTACCTTGTAATCTTTGTCCATAATTTGGTCAACTAAATGAAAAGTTTCATAAACCGAATGGTAGAGGGGATAGGATGACAATTTCAGCCTCTGTAAATACGAAATGAGTCGTTAGAGAGACCGCCTGCAATTTATTAATTTCCTCAAACGTTCTATGAATAGTCTGAAATTTATCAACTTCCTTAAGCATTAGGGATTTTACAAAATGTTCAGAACTTGGAATACTTTTCGTGCTCGTACCTAAAACACAGACTTATCAAAGCTTTCCGTTGGATTTCGAGAATCCCGTATATGTAGAATCTCCAACGTGAGTATGGCGTTCACGTAATTAGTGTTAACAAGACTATTATAACAGGCGTGGGTATGAACCACTTTGCAACTGTAATTATAAACCATACTTGCCCGATCGAATGTGTATCTTATACCACAAGAAGGGATACCTCCGAGTTGAACGAATGCTCGAAAGTCACTACCAGACCCTATCTTCTGTACCCTGAACACACAACGACAGTGCATTATTTTGACAAGTATATGGGTATAGACGCGCCCTAATGAAATTCACTAACATGCCAGACGGTGATCACGAGCTTGATGGACAGACGTTCAGCGCCACCTACAGATCCCGTGTAATGCGAACGGGAGGTTTCAAACGTCTGGTATAGACAGCGTTTTAACACCTTTCCTGTTATTACAAAGCCGGAAAATTGCCGTTACTGTGCGGTGGGGTGTAATAAAGCCTTACAAAAAGCAAGCCTCTTGAAATATCAATTGATGAGTAAGAATTTCGATCCCAACAGATGCCAAGAAACTAAAATAAATTACTGAACTTTAACTAATCAAACAACGGGGGGACGATGGAATTTATTTCTCTGCTTTCATATTTATGAACCACTATGACGTACTTGAATTTCTCTCCACTAAAACTGAGTCGAGGTCAATCGAACGTCACTTTCCTACTCTCATTACCCTAGAGAGTGCCAATATGAAAAGTCCCCTATTGGGGGAATGTCAGCATATGCACTCACATGTGTATATACGTGGTCCCGTGTTGCCGTCATCTCTACCCTGCGTACGCGGCAGGATCTTTGTGCCGCCAAATAGCAGTTTGACTGAGTTTTTTAGTTTGTCTTTGTATCGTTGTTATCCTCTGACGGATTTTTGGTAAATTTGAAATTGTTTATCTCATAAGACGACGATGCTCATAACAACCATTCTTTTAAGGTGTAACGTTACGTTTTAGGTAGTGAGACTGGACTCATTCGATGTTACAAACACTGAATTTTCGTAATACAAGACCTCACCATAACTCCCTTAAAATTGCAACATTCACTTTGAGACCAAGCCTTCTTTGGCAGCAAAGTTACTAAACACAATAAATATTTATTGACGGAATGCCATATCGTCAAGAAAGGGGAATAATGGGACTTTTCACTGATGTGAAATATGATTTAATTAAGCCAAAAATAATAAAAACACGGGCGAGTGAACACAAATTTCCATACTTTTCTTGAGGTGTTTAGTTTATTCCTGCCTTCATCTTTTAAAGTTGACGCCAATGACGGATTAGCAAGTGACAGAATGAGGATTGGTTGAAATCATCAAAACAGGGTTGAGTATTCTTGAAAGTAATCTTGCGCAACTGGCAAGACATTTCCCTCTTCCGTGCAGACACTCACCGAGGCACGTCGAGTTTCTTCCCGTCTTTGTCCAACTTTGGTTGCCGCAACACCCATGTGTCATAAACTGTTCTTCTGCCTTTCCCCACCTCTGAAGGGTCGGGATTCGGAACCTGTACAACGTCACTTTTTTTATTCATTTAAACTTCTTTAAAAGGCTGGGTGACCACTTCAGTGACTACACTGATTTCCAAGTGGGCCCAGTCGGGAATAATTACATGAAGTAAAATACAGAGAGCAAACACAATTAGATTGAAAAGATAATAAACAAAATAAATTAGTATAAAATTAGTTAGTATGTACATTAAATCACTACTTCGCACCTGTAATTCCTGAAACCCGCGTTACGCATAAGTTTTGTGACAGATTTCTGCCATGTAGAAACAATTATTCACGATTTTTATTCGTTTGGCTATTTTTTCAAATAACCTGTTTTTTAGACCACATGAGTGAATGCAATTGTTCTACACGCCATCTGTTGATTGCTTTGACAACGCACTTAGGTCTGCACTATTCTAAGCAGTGGCTCTACACTCCAAGTTGTGGAAACATGCTGCCAGGCATAGCATTTGTTCATGTTTTGGTCAAAATTGGGATTACAATGTTTACATGGGCAAAATAGCAACATAATAGATGACGGTTGACCCAAATTTTAAATGGAACATTCACTGAAATCCTCCTTTGAATTGGTTGTTGTCAGCAGTTCTCCTTCTGAACTCCGACTGGGAGCGCACAGCACTTTTTAAACCATATAAGACGACTTAACTTACAATAGTGAAATAGTTTGCTTGGCAGTAAGATTGTGCAGAGTGGTCTCAGATTTCCGCTTTATATAACAAATTAAAAGTTTATTACCTTTTTAGAACTTTCAAACAACACCTGATACATTAGCGGCGTCCCCTTGGCTCTCATCGAGTAGTTACCTATCACGACATGTTTTAGACTTAAGCAATAATTAAGCAACAATGACAATACAAGACATTCGATAAGGAGCTGAAATCTTCTCTCCCTCCCGCTCCCCCTCCCTCCCTCCTTTCCTCCCTCACTCTCACGCAAGCGACCGTGAGCAGGGAAAGAAAATTGGCCCCTAGATTCAGGTTAAAATTATGAAAAACTAGGGCAACGTGGACTTTTCGTGAGACATCAGCAGGTCACTGAGCCATTTTTGTACGTGCACGAGACGTGTTGTTCAGGTAATCTGAAATACGTGCATCAAAATTTCGTCCTCTGACTAATTAGCTTTCAAATTTTCAAATTGCGCTACTGTTTTCCCTACCTTCTAATCCAATGTCTACGTTTAAGTACGCTACCGTCCTCTCGGCAAGAGATTTTATGTAATTCTACAACAAAAATCAGATAATGTCGTCAGGTTGACCCATTTTCAAAATCTCTGTAACACAATGTCATCATAATCTAGTAAGTTTAATTTCAGTACAAGAACCATTTTAAAAGATTTGTAATTGGACCGATTTTGCTTTTATACAGAATGGAAGTATTCGATTGCTTTCTCTTCTTTATCATATATGGGGGTTTTAAGGGGTACAGAGATTTATTCTTTACAGCTTACCTCTACCCATTCGGTGGAGCCAAGTATCCCATGCTCCTCTGCTCCCCAGCTAGCAAATACAATAGTCCGCCGAGGTCTCCATCCTAAATGGAGAAAGCAATACATCGAAGCTACACGTTGCACAGTACATACCCGATAGTAATTCGAAAATTGAATTTGCAGGCTTAACATTAAAAAGCTCAAATTCGGCGTTAATCGTTATAAACACGGTAATTGAGTTCACTTTCGTAATACCTTTGGACGTTATTGATCATCGTGAGGTTACCGTAACTAACACCAATGAAAAGAGTACATCGATAACATGATCACGCCAAATCGTTTCTGAGGTTCACTTCCGCCATTGTTGTTGTTGTTTTCGTTAATTCAGTTGATCACAGTAAGCTATTGGTGACTATGATTACAAGTTACGGATACTGAATAACAGAGATGGCTAAGCTCAGAGATCTGTTTTTGTTTTCACTCATGCATGTTGTTATAAGGAAAAAGCAGACAAAATTAAAGAGCAATGGTACAAAATGTTTGACCTAACAATTGGTGGTCTTCCTAATTGATTTTAAATAACTTAATAGGCCTCACCCCTCTTCACCAATTCCCCAATCGCACGACTTAGTTCCAGCATACATGCGGATCCACTCGAGGGATCGAGAGCTCCAAACACCCAGGCGTCACGATGGTTTCCAATTATTACGTAACGATCTGAAATTATGTCCAGTGATGCAAAACCTTACTCAAGGCAACATGTACTAGGAACATTTTTGAAAACTAATCGAATGCAGGTGATTAAAAAGAAAATTTCATTTTGGGGGGTCCTTTTTTGATTTCTGCCGGACCCTTTCCAGAGTTTAATTTGTCTGTTATGGGTCATTCGGTATTCAGTGCGGTACATTTGTCCGCTTTAAATCAGTTTTGGCCGGTACCTCGAATATTTAATCTAGCTCCTTTTTGGACCCCCTCTGAGGTCCCCAGGAGTCACACCCAGAGTGCAGACAACGGCAGACGTCCGTTTCTGTATATACTGAGTTGGACTTCAGTGTTCCTATGGTCAGATATTGGTACCTCGTTTATCTATGCTAAGTGCTCTAGGCTGCCGGTCTACATACAGCACTTAAAGGTTTCAGTGACCCTCAAAACGTACTGTTAAGCAGATGTAAATTCTTGTTTAATCAAATTTCTTCAAACCTGGTTCAATTGCTCCTTTGATAAAGCCGATCACGTTGTACGTTTTTGCACGTTGGTTTTGCGTGGATATTTTCATTTCTGTTTTCCTGTAAGAAAAGAAAGTATGATTACACTCGATTATTTACTCCACCGGCGGCCTTCCGTAGACACAAGTCACTCGCCAATAAAGATAGTGTGGGGCTTTAGATTCCTGAACCGAGGCAAACACAAATGTTTTTGCCGCAATGCACACCATAAATGCCGTACCAACATGACGTCACACTGGTTAAGGTGTTGCTACAAAATCCATAATTCTTATCGAGACAGCTGTACCTTTAAGTTTAAGCAGGACCCCAGAAAAATGTTTAAATTTGGCTATTTACGGAAAATCGCATCTCAAAAAACGTTCAGATACTATGCTTTATGCGCTATTTTCCAACACGCCGTTGGTAATTGTTTCTAAAATGTATCTTTTTGGCAGGAGAGACTATCAAAAATAGGACTTTTATGATTGCCATGAAAAAGGACAACGAAACAGTTTAGAAAATAGCAATGTAGTTTTCCTATCAATGCACCATTTTTTGCTAAATTTTGCGTGACCCAGTCAATGGCAGAGTTTCAAAAAGTCAAAAATCAAATACTACATGTTTTCTAACTTCAGAAAATATATACTTTTACTCAGTGAAAATATCTGATTCTGTCGATCGGAATGCTTGAGTAAATGCCTAGACATGCTTGAAAGGTCCACAGAGATCTGAGCCTACGGGTCGTGATGAATCATCACTTGCTATGCCCATTTTGAATTCCACCGTTACGCTGTGCGCGTCACCCTAAAAATTTTCGTTTTGATCTTAAAATTGCATGGAACGCGACAAAGAGACAAAATTGCACAATTCAAAGTTGTTTTCTGCCACTGCATGCGTGCACCAAGAGGGGGGGGCTCGGGGGCCCCCGTTTGGCGAAGTGGGTAAAAAGGTCTGACTTAGAGAAACAAAAAGTATGAAAAAATACACTAAAAAGGCGCAGACGCACAGTTCACAGTTCTGAAGTTGGTACCCCGTTTTTTTAATCCTCCCGCTATTTTGTTATCAAAAGGTCAACTTTGTCAGAAATTCGACCCCNACAAGGCAAAGTACGTCCCCTTTTATTTGGTATGGCAAGACACAGATGTAGCACATTTCCTTACATGAAAAATGTGACATTTGACCTTTGATGTAAACAAAATGTTTAAAGAGGCAATCGATATAAGTCTTAAATGTTTAAAATTAGCTATAAAGGTATCGTAGTTTTCAAATATATTCTAAAATGCCCTTCGAATTCTTTCTGGGAAATCGCTTGCTTCGCTGGCTTGTCTCACGTGTGTCGACCTCGTATTCGGAGTGGGATCACACATGTCTTTTAAAATATTCATCTCGTCGGTCAGCTGATTGTCGGATGACTGAGCGCATGAGTGCATTAATCGTAAGTGGGAAGGAGATTAGAAACTCAATGGTGACTACACAGTTTTTCCTCGTCGCGTATTTCAAACTTCGAGGATTTTATTATTTTTCTGGAAATTCCCTCATAGGGTAAAGTGAATAACCCTGTAGTAGACGTTGCGAGATGGCACTTGTTGGGAATTGTTTAAAAGATATTTTTGACGAGTTTTGCGTTGAGTGCCTCTTTAAAACATGATGAAAGGAACACGTCCAACGTCTTATATAGTGGAATAAGGAAAAGACGACTAACGACAGTTATTGTTCACTGTACCGAGCTCACCATTGTGTCTCTTTAAATCCAGGTCCGATCCTATACGTTATCGGTAACGCTCCTTTCCAATGATCCGGAACTATGTCACCAGTCATGTTACTGCAAACAAGAGGACATCGCATTGACGTCGTGATAATTGAATGAATATGTTTCGTATGAATAGAAATACAATAACTTAGCTAAGACTGTGACGTAAAAATACAATGTTTTATCGCTCGCAGAGGAACGCTTAAAAATCCATGTCACTCCAGTTACTTTGGTTCATTTGCATTGGTCAGTTTTACTTCTCTGGGTATTTAGGGATATATATTCCATGTGAACTAATTCCTGCCAAGGAACTAGCAAGCACTTCTGTGGACAACAAAACACTTGGTACTAAAGGTAATTTTTCATTGTAGCTGTGTCGTGTGATGTCTGTCTAGAGGGTTGAAACCCGCATTTCTGACGAGGTTCCTCCCCTCGTATCCTCGTCTGCAATTCGGATGTTGAAATTTTGTGTAAAGTTTAGTCTTTGCTGGTTCACTACAAACCATTTTTATCAGAATAAGGCCGTTATATGAGAGTTTTGCTTCTGGTAATTTTCTGTCGTGTAAACACAGTAGTGTGAAGTAAATTCTTTTCACATACATGCATGCATGCATGCATGCATACATACATACATACATACATACATACATACATGTAGGTGACGATATGGCCGTGAAATACCTGTGTTATATGTCAGAGCTTCTTTTCCGTATTCCGAAAATTATCTAGTCAATGCCGTAACAATTTACGGTATTCGCGGCTTAAATCCATAAGCATTGTGGCAGTGGCTTAAACTCATCTCGTTATATAGTGTCACTCACGGCTCGAATTTTGTAGTGGTGTTAGTGTCACCGAATAACTGAAAACACCTTACAAATGACAATTAAACCAAATATATAGCGCAAATCACAAACATATCCGTTAAATAACAACTAAAAAAATAATTCCAACCAACCTTGTGACAATTAAGGTGTTTTGAAAGTACGCAAACACGCAACCTAAACGATACTGCGACATCATTTGGCCAACTAGTCGTGAATGAATCGTTGCTATGGTAAACATATATTACTACACCAAACACGCAAATCATAAGGTCCGGGTCCTAACATTATTGTATTTAATAAATATAAGCAAATAAAATTGTTAATACTTATAGCAAGTTTTGTATTATGGTATTGTTTTATTAATTCAATGAAATTTTACCGATTGATTCTCTTAACACAACATCTTGTCTTGATCGTCTGCTCTAGTGTTTGTCCAGTAGCACATAGTTATCATCACGTACGTTATGTAACATATTTGTAGCGTAAATGAGAACTAGATGTATCCAGTTTAGTAACTACCTGGTCTGTATAAGGATGAATTATCTTCAAAGGACGCCCAAGAACAAGTACAGCGACCGAAAGCATTGCTTCTTAAACACAAAAGCTTCAATTCGCTCACCTCAGGAGCACCATTGCGTCTCCATAGCTTATGGGATGAACAGGAATTTTCGGAAGCCCTGCCTCTTCGTCGTCTTCTGGAATTCTGTAGGCACTTTCTAGAAATTGCAACAAATGTCCAAATGCAAATGCAAAAATAGCGTTTTTCAAGAGGCATCTCTAAGGTTATACATTGTACGTAATATTGCCAAGTTCCTACCACCAACCTAGCACCTAAATAATTATTAAGGGGGCAATTTTATTCTTCTCGTGACAGCAATCAAGGGGAGTTCTGATTAAAAAGCGCACAACTGCATGATTTTCACGCAATATACTTCTGGAAAATCTGTCGTGCGCCAGTGAGATGAGATTAAAGGCAAGTTTAAAAACTACCAATCCATTCTTTGGTAACGATAAAGCACCCTTTGCAATTACAAAGGCATTAGATTTTGTAACAATGTAAATTAGACGAGAAGGCAATGAAGACGAGTGACTTTGAAGCGCTGGCGTTTCAAGCCATCAAAACAGAACAAGCTTGCTTTTACCAATAGCAGGGTATAGTGGAGTCAGTGGATCCCCGAGCGACCGTTTGACATTTCCACGCTGTACTCCAGTAGGAGGTAGCCACCAGGTGTCAGGGTAAACGTTCGAGGTTCCATCAACTGCATAGTCTTTTGGGTCAGAAAAGAAGATTACGCCGACCGCGCCTTGTTTTTCTGCGTTCGTTACCTGAAAAATATTAAGTAGTTTCGTTGAATAACACCGTAAGATTTTTTTAACTTTGCGACTAATTGTTATGAAAGATAATTTCTCATGAACGAGCCCTTACAGGGTACAAATTAATAAATGAAAGCAATTGCGATTTTTTTAACTAAATGATTTAGGTTTCAATCTGAAAACTACATTTCAGGATTCCACGTAGATATTTTGATAACTGATACAGTCACGAGAAAAGGTTCAAAATAGAAAACACCGCTAAACAGACAAGTGATTTGACTAACAGAATAGTGGTTTGATAACAGACAAGTGATTCGTTTAATAAACAAGTCAAAAATGTAGTTGTTTTCCAAACATACAAGACAACTTTATACATACTTTCGGAGAAACAAGTGCCTACTTTTAAACAACGGTGTTTCTTAAAAGCTTAGATGTCTGATTCTTGCAAAATTCTCCCATTGTTTTAATTTTGTTTTCACAATTTGACAAAACCTGTAACCAAATGTTTATCACCGGTGCATGCGGCTTTGTATGAATATAGTGGCTCAATTAGCATTTGATAATTAGTACGAGTGTCCAAGAAAGTAAGAGAGTGTACAAGAAAGAATTCACGGATGGCCATTTCAGTATCAGTTTGTGAACGCTGCGTGTATTGACCAGAATCTAGCTTATTAGATGACTAGGTCCGTGCTTCGTTCTTACAACCTGATAAATTTGGATACGGTGGGTAAAGACGATTCTTTTCAACCCGAAGGCTTTTGATCACAGCACAGCCTACTATATAACTATATGTAGGTCCGTGCATTGTGCGTTCTGTTGCCTGGTATAGGATAAGGTGGATAAAGACGCCTCTCTCGATCACTCCCTCAAAACAATCGATTTTATTACCCACTACCCTTTGGGCAGCTAAACAGTTTTGATACAGGCCATGCTAAAACTACGCCTTGACAATAACCACGTCAATTTTCGGATGTCAGCCGCTGCAGAATTTTTATCAAGTTAACTAAGCCATGATGGGTACCCATCCCCTTCTCGTGTAAAAAGCCGCCTGCGAGTGCGGGAAATTTTCTTCGAAATCTGCCTCTACTTGGCTAAATATGTAAATAAATTGCTTAAAATCAACCTTATTTCCACGGAATATCTTCCCATATCTTGCGATGACAATCTTGCCACTGACGTTGATGTTTGTGTTGGCCGCCAACCAGTCGAAATCTTCAGCTCGTGCGTAGTTCACATACACCAAATCACCCTGCGGTAAAGAGAACAGACGCACGACTGCTCTTTAAAATCATTGGGCCTATGTAATCCGTTGGTCGACAAAAATCTCAACTCAAAACAATCATAAAAACTATACAGAATAACGAATACAGAGAGCGAAACACCTAAGCAAATTCAAATTTTCTCATGCTTCGAAAAATTTTACTGCCAAAGAATCCTCGTAGCTTGTCGGAATACTCACAGTTACATTTCCACGTGATGAATATGCGTTAAATGGCGGCACAACATTGGACTGCTTTTCGTCAGGACGCAGGATTTTCTCGAACAACTGTGTATGGAAGACAACGTTACTCGAGTCATCGAGCATGTTTATCACATTCGGATTTTTATCGTCAGGGTAAGACAGCAATACTTTGTAGGGAACTATGTCGACTTGGTCCATTCCGACGTCTTCCCGCCAAAAATGCTGAAACTCGCGTGCTTGCTGAAGATCTGCCGGAGTACCAGCCAAGTGAGGACGCATCGTGAGGTTCCTGGAGAAACACCAGTTAAAATAAGGTAATTGATAACGGTAATAACAGTGCAGGGCCTATATAACAAAACAGTCTATTACAAGGTGTGCAGTGCACTTCATGGCTTAATATAATGCCCGTGGATACCCCCCGGGTTTTGTTTCTGAATTTGAGAACGTCACTTACTAAGTCGCGAAAATGCGGGAAAACTCACGTACCTGCATGGCCGGTACTGCAAACCTTCATAAAATGTTCCAGTTAGTTTAACACTGAGTTATCGAAACATGTGTCAACTTGGTACAGACGTATCATACCTGAGGTGTCGTCTAATGTTCTGCGGTTTAATTTCATCCATAATCTTCTTTGATATCGATGGATCGGCTTCCTTCGTCGCCGACCCTGAAGAGAATTGTCTACTGAAGTATCCTATTAGAACTCCAAGACCTAAAGACACAACAGCTATCACCAAACATGAAATTAAGATTTTTCTGTTGGGAGACATGTTCGTTACAGGTGCGTCACTGTCCACTCGCCTTTGCCGGAACAGATATGCCAAACGTACGAATAGACGGCGTTGAAATGATTCTTCGGTGTTCGGGCCGTCTTCAACCAACAGTTCGTGATTAATTCCCCGAAAAGAAACGCTACAGGGTGGCTCCGGACCATTATCTGATAATGATAGTGAAGCCATGTCTTCAGTTAGTTTATATCTAACAAGTTTGGCGATAGTTTGCTCCGACCGTTGCGCTTACCGCCTGCAGATAAAATGGAAATTCAGTACTGCATTGTTCACTGCGGGTTACATTTTCAACGGCTGTAGACACAATGTCATGTGTCATTTGCCAGCGCAGACGAACTGTTGATGCGCGACACAATTTGTTTGTCTCTGAGTGTAGCAGGTGAATGCAGGCTTTAGCAGGCGGCTTTGCTGTGCTCGAATGTGTCGGCGCTAGGGTATTTTTGCAATGATTTTTTACTCTTGACATGATTGGTTTTGATAATGTATTATCAGGAAGAGTTGTCTCTTCCTGATATTATCGATATGTCATCAAAATAAAATCTGGTTGGAAAAAAGTTGCCTGTGCATTTTTATTGACATAATATGTGTTCCCGTAGACGAACAAGAGTGTGAAGTGTATGTCCCTACATTGTGTTAGAATTTCGTAAACCTGCTTTTTGGCTGTACACATTGGGGCACCTATCTGTTACTTATAAAACGCTTGCGTTGTACAGTACAATGCTGATGTAATAGCTTATTTTACTATTGTTGTATCGGCCTCTGTATTAGATTTTCACGACGGTTTCATCAGCTATTTTCACTGAATATCAGGAGATAGTGAGTTGAAACGCCGGCAATGACAATCAGATACCAATAACCGACAGCCATTACGACTAGTGTACGGCATACTGGTGCCGCTGTCCCGAAACGCTGTGAGTATCCAATTTACACAGTGGTGCAAAGATAAACAACGGAAATGATATATTTTCAATCTAGTCTCTTCCTTTTTCAGTTACGTGGAAGACTAGTTCAATCGTCGAGATGTTGATAGCGTAGCCGAGAAGATCTTTTTCTGTTCATCCTGTGTTCTTATAGCTGTTGTGTCTAAACATATCCGAACCACTGATAACATAATTCGCCGTGTTATCGCTTGACCTCTGTCACCAACAATATTCTAACATTCATTAAAGCGTTGGACAACTGGTGTATTTTTTTCTCAAACCACGTTTTCTAGTAAGTGGACCGTACCCCCATGTAGTTTTATATTTTAGCAGTATTTACCGCCAATCACCTTGTTTTCGCCAACCATCAGAACTACCAAAAGGGGCGCTGTACACATTCATGAATAGTTAGATTTTCACATTTTCAACCTGCCGTTATCAAACGATTACACTAGTACCATGGTTTTAAGGTTAATTTGGCATTATGTTCACTGAATTTAGCATTTCTCTAAAGAATTCGTCAGACGAGGTCACAGTGCCTGGAAGGTCGGCTGATTAGCCTATCATTCGAAATCAAAGAGGCAGAGTTAAAAATGTCGCGCTGTTCACTTTTAGTTGAAATACAAGGGAAATAAAGCATCCAATTTCCATTTGACATGTCCGTGGACCAGGTTAATAACAATGTTACAAGTAGAAAAGCTATTTGTTTCAGTAAATCAAATCATTGAATCCTCTCACTTGATTATTTTTCTTTTGAACATTCAAACTGATGATCCAGTTCTTCGTTTACTGAAAATTCAGCGGCATACTTGCCAATGAGTGAAATATAATATGCATTTTTTATTATTGTTGTTGTTGTTGTTGTTTTTGTTGCTGTTGTTGTTATTTGTTCGGTGTTGATGCAATATAATTATAATTATTAGAGGATTGCATGCGTGTCTCAGTTGCCTTTTTACAGTAGCGTGAGTAAAAGAAAACTAGGTGGTCATGGATCCCTTGTTAAGTGAAAATATAACGAGCATGATTCTCTTCAAGAAGTCGCGAAATCAGTGAAAACTGGGGGACAAAAGAAACTCGCACTGGCTGTGAGAAGGCCAAATTGGTTGCGATCTGGAAAATGAGAACACAACACTAACGTGATACGTCTTCATTAATGCTAGACAAACTGGATTAGCCATCAACAGCCGAGCCAAAATATAAGTTCTAGACAATTAAGCAGGGCTGAAATAAGCGTTAGTCTGAGAGTACTTTACAATGAACAGGGAGAGGGGCAAAACTGAGGGAAGAATTTTAAGAAAATGAACAGGGAGTCCTAGTGATACCCTAGATCCGCCAGCGGGAGACAGTAGAAAGAGAGCCTCTTTGGTTATACGGTGCGTGGTTTGACAGCCTCTATTATCTTTGCAAGTGGCCATACTAGGGTGTCAAAGGGGGAGGCCGGGTTATGTGGAGGCAGAATTTAACCACGTGGTGACCGGGGTGATGGAGGAGGGGACAGTTGTCGAGTGGGCAGAAGCCGACTATTTGCTGTCGACCGGGTGGGGGTCACTGCAGTAAAGAACACAAACCTTGCTACGCCTATTTGGACGTTCGCCGTGTGAGCTTCCATAGTTTCAAAACAACTCTACACTGTTTTGTTTTAGTCAAGCATATGGTTGTAATAGTTACGTGTCAGTACAAACAGTTACAAACAAACTGAAGTGATGTCCCAAAATATGCTCTTTTTCATCGTATTACCATGTTTATCTTTCATTTGAAAACCAACTCGTCCACATGTTTGTTTTCGTCTTTATTTTACTAGCCTCTTTTTGGCAGATCGGTGCGGCTCATATTTCAATAAAACCAAAATAAAATACCTATGAGAAGTTGTAAAATTTCTGGAGATATTGAAGTGAAACAATTGCTTCCTTAAATCGAGATGTAGGCAGATAATTTGGATTCTGATACCTTTAATAGCCACAACTCAAGAATCTTGCAAGTGATCAATACAGTTGGCATGCTTTGTCCTATATTGTAAAGACTTTACATCCTTTGAAACATCCAATAAATAACTTTTTTCGACAAAGTTTTCTAAAAATTGACTTTTTCTTTTTTGATAGCATAAACTGCTGAGATGTCTAAGAATGGTTGTATTATACACGCTAAGATACAATAGAACGTTTGTCTTCATTTTCGTTTCTTGCAACTTTTTGCCTCGTATTTTAAAAACAGAAGTAGTGGCAACAGGATTCCTGAATGGTACTGAGTCACAGAGGTTCTATCCACCACGTACGGGGTGGGGAGAGTTTTAAGTCATTGCTTTAAGTGAACAATAACCGAAAATTGAATCGAAGATTGAGCATGCGCTATAAACAAATGCGAGACTGTGAGGCGGTAACGTATTTTTTATCGCATATAGGGTGTTATAGCTTACCTGCCAAGCATGCCGTAGGTTTTGAACTAGTGCACGCGCGGGTAACTAACAAAGGAATAGGGGGCATCTGGAAAACACTAAAAACGCTACTTAAAATTGTGAAAAATGAATTTATTGTCCAGCATTTTTAATCAAAGATAAGCTCAAATGATAAACTGTAGAAACGGAAAGGGATTTCAGGAATGAGGGTAATGCATCAACGAGAAGAGAATTGTGTGAGTAGACAGGCAGCCAATCGGGGCAGCAATGGGGTGAATAACCCGGCCTTGAGCTGGCAGACCGAGCACCGCGCTGACATTCATTAGTCAGAGGAAGCCCTGTTATTTCTCTCATTTTCTCCCTTTGCCACATGATTGTACATTTTGAGGGTTAGGTTAGGGTTAAGGTTAAGGTTAGGGCCAAGGCCGCGCCGGGTTGCCGGGGGACCGCCGGCAACAGGCGTTTTAACCTTAGCTTTTAAAAAGGGTATAAAAACATATTTTTTATGTTCAGCTGATTGAAATACACCGGTTTACCTAGTCCTTGATTGACCAATAAAGACCCAGCTATCAGAGACGTGCATCAGACTCGTGCTCATTATTAGTTTTTTGTCTGCGGGTTGGGTGTAATCGAGCGCCATCTGTTGTTCCGGGAATTTCTTTGGTCACGTGACAGCAGTCTCACGCGGAAATTCAAGATGGCGCTTTGCTGTGCAAGTAAGTCTCTTGCCGGTTTTTCTTTGTTTTAAAAATATTTAAATCATAGGATGAAAAATTACAACGTTGTTGTTGATTTTTGATGCCACGCACTGTTGCAATCTGTTTTTGAGTTCATAGAATAAATTGAAATTAAGATTGTACATGTTTTAATTTGAGGGACCCGTCACTAGTCCGGATTACTTGGCAATTCACGATCACAGACGTCCTCAGCTTCTGATCGTCCCCAATACACTATGTATACTACAAGGTATAACACTCGGGACAAGGAATTCCACGGGTGCTTCACTTAAGCCGTCCATATCAAACACAGCACTTAATAAATTTACACAAAACGGGTTCAACAAACCATTAATTGTTCTTCTGATATAGCATCTAGGCCGATCTAGGGTCAGCGAGTTCACATCAAATTCGTGGTCAAAGCAGAAAATTCTTCCCAAAAAGCAGGTGCATACTGTCAATGTGCCCTTACAGAATTATCCGATGAGTTACGGATGGACGGCAATTGCTGGTTTGTCACGGAAAGTTACGTAATTACGAACAAGTGTGGAGTTATTGATGTCGTGACCTTGCGTGACAAATCAATAATTTCCATTTGGCACATTGACAGTACGCAGTGGCTTTTCGGAAAGACTTTTATGCTTTGACTGCGAATTTGTTGTGAACGCTTTGTAAATGCTATCAGTAGAAAACAATTGCTCATGGTTTGTTGAACCCCTGTCTTGTGTAAATTTATTAAGTTATGTTTTTGATATGGAGGGCTGAAGTGAAGCACCCATGGAATTCTTAGTCCCGAGTGTCATACCTTGTAGTATATATAGTGTATTGGAGACGATCAGAAGCTGAGGACGCATCTGTGCACCGCCACGACGAGGGTTCGACCACACTGTATTTACCGTAGGCCTATAGGTAGTCATTCCCTGTAGATGCTGTAAACAAACATTGGACGAGGACTCAACCCATTTACTGCTGCTTAACAATGGATATTTTTAAAAATGAAAATTTCTTGTAAACACTATAGTTTTCCCTTTTAAATTCGTTATTTCTACGCTTAGGTTAGAAAAGTGTAAAGGATGGCGCTGGACTTTCAAATTTCAGTGGATATTACTGCAAATGATAAAGCATTGTCTTTAGCTACAGTCGTGTCAATTATAGGCCTGTTTACAATGTTATGAGAAATTTTGGTCAAATGTTAGAACTCTTTGAAAAATGAAAAAATGTGATTATTTGCCATTATTTTTTCTTCAAAGTAGACTAGTGTATATTTTGCAAAGAAAATTTAAACTTCACAGAAAGTAAAGATTGTGCTGTTGTCAATACTTCAAGTGTGGTAGCCACTAAAATCAACATTTGTAGAGGCGACTGCAAAGGACAGTGCTGCTTAGACCTTGTTGTTGTTAGTGTGTGACATTGCATGCCTAATTCCATCTGTTATGATGTTGCAGTTAGCAATGAGGTGCCTGAACACCCAGTTGTCTCCCCTGTGTCGGGTAGTGTGTTTGAGCGGCGTCTTGTGGAAAAGTTTATCAGGGAGAATGGAGTCGATCCCATCAATGGGGAACGTTTGACAGAAGACATGCTGATAGAAATAAAAGGTAGGCTGAGTAGTTAAACATAGTGGAATGTTGCGTGGCAGTACCTTTCCTGACATTTATGCTTAGGTGTTCAAGGAATTGAACTTTGTTGTGCCTGACATGAAGTCAGTCAGTTTTGAAGTTAAATGCTGAAAAACATATTTTGTCTTAAAAAAGTATCATTTGTCCGAGAAGTCAGCTGAGGTGTCCCTAACTCCTTGACTTAGTGACCCATTACCTCTCCATTTGCATCAAGCTACTAGCTTTTTCAGGTAAATTGCATAAATTTCCTGATCCTCTCAGGCAAACATCCTTCTAGTTTGTGTCCAGAAATTTAAGGAAATGTTTTCCATCAAGAGTTGTCTCCCTTGTACATGTGTTCTTGTTTTTCAAGGTTGTGTACATGCTTGTCTCGGGTTGATACACTGTATTTAAATGAATGGTTTTGCTTCCAGCCACTCCAGTGGCCAAACCTAGACCACCCTCAGCCACAAGTATCCCTGCCATATTAAAAAGTCTGCAAGATGAATGGGTAAGCACTTATTAAAATTCACCGAACTGTTGAAACAAGTGATAAGAGTGAAAGATTTCATTGTTGTGCACTAACTAGCACAGCTCAGAATAGAAGCCTGCATAATCTAAACTCACTTTTAATTATATCCTAATTTGTATTCATTAATGGGAATTTGGCGAACAATCAAATATGTGGGTAACAACACGTGTGGCTTATGGAAGCTAGACCTCGAAAACGGGACTTGAGTATTCTTATTCCCAGTCAGGTTTTGTTTGGCAGGACCTGTAGAGCTTACCCAAGTTCACGTAATGATAACCAAGCATGATTTTAAAAAAATTTGGTTGCTTGCATTCCATAGCAATTAAAAATTACGGATAGTGGTTGAAAAAATGTGCCTTCCCCGCACAGATTTTACTAGAACATGTGTAAGGCAGTTAGTCCTCAATTGGTTTTGTTCTTTGTAGGATGCTGTCATGCTTCACAGTTTCACGCTCCGCCAACAGCTCCAGACCGCCAGACAAGGTAAGTGTCTATGTATGGCTGGTGGAAGGCACAGTATCCAAGCTGAGTTGAAAGTAAACGTGATAGGTTTTTCATCCAAAACATTGTTTGTAAGGAAAGACTTTCTCAACAGCAGTAGAGACTCTGGTGTTTTGCAATAACAGGGAACTATATAACTTAACAGTCTCGTGAGCACAATACCCAAGCTGAGTTGAAAGTAAACACGATAGGTTCTTCATGAAAAAGATTGTAAAGAAAAACTTTCTCAATAACATTAGACTTGTTTTTCGCAATAATGGGAAATGACATAATTTTGACGAACAGCCCTCATGGAATAGGAGATTTCAAGCAAATTTCAGTTATGTAGCAGATACCCAAATTCTAATATTTTTTGTTTATAATTACCAACACAATAATTCATCAAATTAGACAATTCTGGTCACAAATCATCAATGATTGTTTTGCAACATACATGTTCAAGTAGCTGTTCATTCATTCTGATGGTGACGCTGTTCATTTTCTGGTTTTGAGAAACAAATAATACATGCAGCATAATTCAGTGGGAAAAACAATCATCGCTATCATCCCTTATGTTGTTGTTGCCACGTTACAGAGTTGTCACACGCCCTCTATCAGCATGATGCTGCATGCCGCGTGATTGCCAGGCTGACCAAGGAAGTGACTGCCGCCAGAGAAGGTAATTTGCCATGTTGAGTCATTGCTGTCTTGTATTGCATTTGTGTATTTAGACTCATAGGGCTTCACTTCCTATAGCCGGCTAAACAAATCAAGTGCCACTTAATGGTAGACTTCATGTACAGCCTACGAGTGTAAGTTTCAAAGCATGGACAGGTATTTTTTCGTTTCGCATGGAGTGCGCCCGCACTGGGACTCTAGCTACCTACCTGTCAAATTATTGTTACCCGTGTTTGACATCTGCCATTTCTGCTCAACCTTTGCTGGTCTCGCTTTGACATTATACGTGAGTTGCTCCATTGTCTTTCTTCAGCTCTGGCTACGCTGAAGCCCCAAGCAGGAATCACAGCCGCACCTGCTGCTTATCCAGCACAACCGGTAAGTTATGCGTTGTTTAGTTCACATTTCGGAACGGAATTTGGTGAAAGCTCAGTACAAATGGTACCGGCTATTGCCGAGATACTAAAAAAATTCGCAGAATACGGTGTTCCTCAGCTTGAGCAGTTTTTAACATCAGTTGCATGTCGTCTCAGTAGTACTGTGGTATGAGAGGTACTTTTTTACTGTCTTTGTTAAATGTAACTTCATGTGTCTAAAGAAAGTTGCTGGTGAGTATACATTCACATACATGCATATTATACTTCTGCCATCTGTTACACCGTTGGTTTTTGTCCACCCTGTAGGCATACGGTGCAGAGGCAGGCGCTGAGAGAGCTGACCAGCCAATGGAGGAGGCAGGCATGTCGGACGAAGTACTGCACAAGCTGCAGGAGCGAGCTGCCGAGCTGACGACAGAGCGTAAGAAGGTAGGTGGGATCTTGCTGATTGGCTGGGACAAAGTGTAAGCTGTGCTCACTAAGAAAATTTTTCAGCATAACGTACAGCTTGAGCGAACTCTAATTTTAGGCGAAGTAATGGACTCGAGGTCTGTTTGTTTAAGGCAATAACTACTTCAAAATTAAAAGAGAATATGCGTCAATTTACAAAAAGATGTGTTTGGTATTACATTACTTTTAACTTGGGGAGACCAAGTGATGTACTACGTGGTTCTGTTGATGTTTTACACATGCAACCAGTAACTTAAGTGAAGAGAACGGATGGCTCTTGAGTCATTCCCTATTGCTAGTAGATTTTATATCAAAAAATGACTCAAATATCATCTGATTCACTTTTTTTTTCACTAACTTATGTATATGAGGGGTTTCATTGACCCTTGAATATAAACTTTACTATGTTATGATTGAAAATTTGAAATCACTGCGATGATATTCAGAGAAGTGATAGATGGGTCTTATAACACAAAGTTTTGTGAGGGGCCCTTTTGGGCATCAGTCAATTTCTTAGTGAATTCTGCTGCACTACCTCCCTCTTGTGGCCATTTTATTTTTGGCAAGATATTCCATCCCAAAAGCATTTTTGGGTGATATGAGAACAGATTGATGGATCTTGATGACACTTGACACACAGAGAACGCACCAGTTGATTTAAGGTGGATTTGACTACTGTAGCTCTCCTTGTGGTCACTTTATTTTTTGACAAGATATTCATTGTTGATTCCTTATTGTCAGTGACTACAGGTTTTCCCGAAATCTGTCACCATTATATGAGAACAAGTCGATTTTCATCAGCTTTGACTATCTCTGCATCCCAATGACAATAGATAAGTAGTAGTAAGGAATGTAACAAATGCACAAACCAGAATTCTGTGCAGCCTGGCCTTATTTTGTGCAGTCTGCCAATATTTGGAGGATGTTCATGAGACCTGATTCAGTAAGCTGTTCCAAAATCGAAGATAGCTGTAAGTGTTTTAGTATTTACTTCAAGCTCTTGCATTACATTTGTAGTTTACTTAACTTTGTGACAAATTGTCTTTTTCCATTGAATTTTGCTGTTTGTGAACTGAAGATGTTATTTTGCAGCGCGGGCGCACAATTCCAGAGGGCCTGGTCAATTCTGATGATATGCGCAACTTCCGCCAGGTGGCGTCACACGTTGTAAGTTTTAAGCAGTTTCTTCTGCTCTTCTCAACTATCTTCCATGTTTTGTTAGCATCCTTATATTCTCAACTTTTCTAAATTTGTGTTTTGAAGTAAAGCTATGTAAACCACAGTGTGATGCTGTGAGAGTGCTCAGTAGTTAAAGCATTCCATAATTGATAGTGAGGTTATGTGTGCTCTTGTTCTTGAGACATTCGAAGAATCTTCTCTGTCAATTCTCTGTGAAAGCACCCCTTCCTCCTTGAAATGGATCCTCAAGGAAAAGTTTCACAAAGTCTCCAGTGAAGAAATCTAGTGGTCATGATCATTTTGAACAGAGAGACAAATTGTGTTAGCTTTGTGGCACTGTCATCTAGTATTCAAAGGTTTCGGTCTCTTTGTGTGCATGTGTGTTAAGGTTAAATTCGTGTTTCATTTTGACTGCTCCCTCTGTTGGTTAGGGCCTGCATAGTCCCAGCGTCCCTGGTATTCTCTGTCTGGACATCTGCTTGAAGGATACTTCAAGGATTGTCACGGGTAAGTCCCTGAATCAATGTGGTTGCACTTCATTTATCCTCAAATTGTTATTTGCACATTTGAGAAAATCCACAGTAATATCTCACGCAATAATTTCATCCAATTGATGACTGACTAGCAAAGCGAATTTCACTTGCCACAATCAAAGATAGTGCTTATTATAAAATTGAACATTTTCGATCAACCCGGTTTGTTGGCCTCAGAATGATAGTTCATGGGTAGACTTGCGGTCACGTGGAGATATTTCACACCAAAAGACTTTCCTGAATCCGCATGTTTTCTTGGTGCTATCCCGAGACCAAAGTTTCACATTTTCGCAGTTTACAACATGGTTGTGAACAGCGCACTGCTGTGTGCCTGCCGATTTGTTCACACAGAAATCCAAGCCATGTTGTTCTGAAATCCTATGCAGTGAACCGTTGCCAGTGAGTCCACATCTCGTCAAAGCGCAACGCCTGTCTCAATAAACACAGGCATCAGGCAGACACACAGGCAGTAAATCCATTCAAGCAATCTGTACATTTTGGTACACAAAGACTGGCATGTATACTTCACGGCCATGTGCTGTTCACATGATGTAGCAAATATTGATGATGATGAGGTTGATGATGATGAAAAAGACTTGTCAGCTATTTCTGTTCTGCAGGTGGTAATGATAAGAACGCCGTTGTGTTCAACAAGGACACTGAACAGGTGATTGCCATCTTGAAGGGTCACTCCAAGAAGGTGACCAGTGTTATCTATCATCCAGAGGAGGTGAGTGGGGTGAAAGGAAGAACTAGCGACACCTGGTGTTAATGCTTTGTAGCATCTCTCTGATTTCACTTTTCTGATTCAAGCTCATGCAGACAATGGGATGTGCAGTTGGTTTTACACTCATTGGATATGTCCTCATTGCATTTCAAGTGCCATATTTTATAGAGTTAATACACAGGTCATTTGTTCTGGGGGTCCCAAAAACCACAGGTTGGGTGATAAGTAGAGCCAGGGGCGTTTAAAATGACTTTTTTTAAATCACAGGGATAACAACTGGGGTGCACATCAGATGGCATTCCTGGTGTTTCACTTCACTGCAGAAGGCCAATGCCGGTGTGGTGCTCTTTACACAAGGCATTGTGCAAGGAGAAAATAGCATTATAATTATCAACCAAAATAACATTATGGCCACTTCTCAAGTATCATTTGAATGTTAAATATTTTATGACGTCCTTGATATTCTCTGCAAAATGCAGTGATGAGCTCGGTCTGCCCACTCATTGCCCCTTTTCACCACCATCTATTGCCTTCTCTCTGCAGGAGCTGGTATTCTCGGCCTCTCCTGACTCTTCCATCCGTGTCTGGGGAGTGCAGGAAGCCCAGTGCGCCCAGATGATCCGCGCTCACGAGGGACCTGTAACAGGAATTAGTCTGCACGCCACCGGCGACTACCTGCTGAGCTGTTCCACCGATACTGTGAGTAGTGTAGTCACAACAACACACCGGTGGCAATGGTAAACAAATGTGTCAAAACTTACAAGCCATAAAATTTTAAAGGCGAAGGCAACCTTTTTCCATGTCATTTTGAGCTAAAATAAGGTTGGTTGGTTATTCTAGACATATTTTCCACTTAATTACAGCTTTTCGTAATTTTATTAATTACTCGTCCGCT
>NMRA01000945.1:21040-82897 GCA_002633005.1 Phoronis australis | reverse complement strand
TTGTCTAATTTTTTTAGTAACTCAATATACTGATGTTTATTAACTTAAACAATGGCAAATACACCAACAATTTTAGATTCAAGGCCTAAAGATTAAAGGTAACGTGTCGTACATTGCTTATATTTTGTTCGTTTTGGGTTATGGGAAGTTGGGCTTTTGGTGCATTTGTCACAGACTACTGGTACTGCAAACTGCGCTTGGGCGTCTTGGATGTACTCTGCTGCTATCTTTTCTTGGTGATAAACGTTTAGTCAACTGTTTTGAAGTTATGGTTATTCAAAACATGCTCGTAATGTTTATAAAACACGTTACATAGACGTACAGGTTGTCCCAAAAGAAGTTACACTATACATGTGTTTATACGTTTGCATACAAATCGGAGACGCAGCTATTCATGAAAGTGGATGGGAGCGATTCGATCACCAATATTTAAAAAAATCAGCATAAACGTGTCACTTCTGTGAACTCTGGAATACATCAAAAGTTGATTTGACCACTCTTCCGATCAGCAGTGCGTACTAAATGATCAATTGTAAAGATGGTCGATTTAGTGCCTTGGCCCGAGAGAAATGAGCTCTAAACCATGGCAAATGTTCACATTTGTTCATCATGCAAGTTTGTAAATTTGTCTTTCGTATGAGCTAAATCCCCTGAATGACATCGCGCTGGATGCCAGAAAGCAGTGCGAGTTTCTGGAGAATAACTTTGCTCATTGCCAGATCTCTTCGGGGATTTCGTCTACCGCTCGGGGCGCATTGTGGGGTAGTTGTCGGCTACCAAACGATCGCTGCCGTCACAAATCACGCTTAAATCACATTTAATACAATATTCGTCAGATAGTGTTCTTACATCGTTATCGTGTACATGTACGTGTGTAGAAATGTTCATGATAACGTCATTAGGAATTTACAAACACTGTATCAAACGAGCTTGTCACAAATAACGATTCATAATTTTGTGTTTTAGGTGGTGAGATTTGACGTTATACTCTTTCCCACTTTCGCTACGACAGCGATAATTTGACTTCAGCGCGACCGATAGGCATGTCAGATTATAGAGAACTTTCGCGCAAAAGACTTGTTAATGTGTACATGTGTGTGTGCGCGCGCCCGCTCGCGAGCGTGTGTGTGTGGGTGCGTGTGCGTGGGTGTTATGTAACGTACATGATGATCGCTGTGAATTATTATGTCGAGATTCATGACATGCGGCAAGCCGGCATGCATGTCATGAATTATCATAAATAAAAAACGGAACGGACTTTTTCAAGATGCGCATTGGCTGAACCAGTCCAGCCGGCGGGTGAGTTAAGCGGCAATAACAGAGATATTTTGTTGCGTACAGTAACGAGACTGGAAATTCGGATATCGGACTTTTTCATTAGAATGACAAAATACCTGACAAGATAGAATTAAAAAAAATACTAGCTCAGGATTGCAAGGTTGGTCTGTCGCGTGTCGGAAGCAGACGACGCTGGTTGTGGGCGTTACGTTTGTCTGAAATCTTGCCCGAGTAAAATTCACTTTAAAATGTTCAGGAAATTTCAAGGTTTACATTCCTGTACTTGGCAATGTTTATGTTTTTTGTGGAATGTATACGATAATGATTTGCTCTTTGGCCAATTGAAGTCGCTGAAATTATTTATTTAAAAACATTAATTTTGCGTTTTTTAACAAGTTTTCAACCTAACGTTCCTCGTTTTTTTAATTAATAGCAAAACACAGGATACCCTCCAACAATTGAGTACTGTATTATTGCTGTTCAATATTTCATTTTGCAACAAGTAATGTAGAAATGGAAGTATCCTGGAGAATATAAATATCTTTAGGACTTCGGCGGTGAATGTAATTCTCGGTCACATTGCCCGAACTTCAATGGCAATAATGATAGTCTCTTCACAACTAAAATGTAGAAAAGTAGATCTTAAGTGTTACGTACGTCACTTCTGGGATAAAACAATTATTATAGTTTGTAATAAAAAACGATGGATTTAACGTTGTATGACCAGGGATGTTTGATAACTGTACAATTCAAACAAGGCTAAGGGTTGCTTTTAATTTTTGTAGACTACAAACCATTCGAGTTTTTAAGACAACATACCAAGTACAAATTAAAACTCTTCATGGCAACTTTTTGACGAAGGCCAATGCTCGAAATACAAACACGACATGGCAATGCGGGATCCTGTCGAGCATAATGCTAACGAAGTATTGCTACTCTGCTGTGGGTTGTAACTCCGACGTGAGAGAATTTGATAAACTGGACAAATACGTGTGGATGCGTAATGTGAAGTTCTTCGCCTTTCCAACATCAATGAGAAACAGGAAAATGCTAAAAGAGTGCGTAAAATAAGTTCGTCGGGTTAATAGTGAATCTAACAGAATTCCCTTTCTTGAAGATACACGTTTAATTCCGATACTTATTAAAGAGGCATGGAACTCGAAAGCTCGTCAAAATATCTTTTAAATGATAATCTTGACGAAAGTACCATCTTGCAACGTCTAGTACAAAGTAATCCACTTTCTCCTGTGAGGAAATTTACAGAAAAATTACAAAATTCACGATTTTGTAAATACGCACGAAAGAAAAAGTCTGTAGTTACCAGAGAGTTTCTAATCTTCTTCTCGTTTATGGTAAATGCGCGCATGCGCTCACAGTAAGTTGCTTAAAGTCGCTTGAGGTCAAAGGTCACATTTTCCATATAAGTGGCGAACAGTTGAAAAGATCATTTTTTGAAATTTGAAACTAAAAGAAAATGCTTTGATATTAACAGAAATTAAAAGTCTTTACGAACAAATCCCAAAAATACCTGGTGAGCAGATTAAGTTCTGTTTCAGAGGCAGAGAACCATTTTTTAAAATATTGCAATATAGTCAGTTAATGGCGTTCCAGGCCTCTTTAATAATGGGTTGAAATTCAGAATATTTACACGATTACACACCTCGTCGGTTTCCTACATGATCTGCAAAAAGCGTGTGCCTCATTTATTGCCAAAACGAGGTCACGCGCTTTCAAGACAAAAGAGAGATCTATCACCCTGTAATCCAGGATGGCCCTGTTACAATACGTAAGCATTCAAAAGAGAGTGTCATACTTTTGGGACATTCTGTAGAAAGTAGACAGAACTTGTTTTAAACTCGAGAACAGACTTCTCCTGTCTCACGGCTAGTATTTCTTTGACTATAGACACGGGTACATTGCCTTGTTTAACAACACAAGAAGACTGTTTCTGCTCGTCTCTCGCCATATGTTTGTTGGACAACAGACGTGGGTACATGGGCTCGCTCTAAAAAGCAGGAAGACTCTTTGTCGTCTCTGAGCTTGTATTTGTTTGCCAATAGACGTGCCGGGTACATTACCTTGTTCAATCTGTTCGTTCCTCGATCTGTGTTTCTTTTACTGATAGACTTGGGTCCTTTGTGTTGTTTAACTAATTGCACGTTTTGTATTAGAATTTATCCTATTCACAGGGAGCTTTAGAATTTGATATTTCAGCTTTGCTTTTCCGGCAGACCCATGCCGACTCGCTGCGCCCGCGCAATGTATCCTCCATTGTGGTTATTATGTTCTCACAGAAGTAACAGGAGGCTAACTCCTGTTTTGTTCTTAACTGATTCCTGTCAAAACTTGTTGCGTTGATTGGTATTGCACAAAAAGTAGCACTTATAGCTTAAAAGAGCATTGTCATTTTTTCGTTGGAAAAATGAGATTATTATTGGCGGAGGTAGACTTCTTGAAGTTATTAGATTTGATCAGAGCTATATAAAACAACTAAATCCCTTGCAATTTTGTAATCTTGCGGACTAATCGCTAACTCATAATACGCTAAAATCCATCCAAGGCCAGTGATGCTTAAAATAATTGTGCCACTAAGGATTGGGGTTTAGTTCTACCAGCATACATGTAGCATTAGGTCTGTGTTCTGGGTTAGATCCAGCGCTGAGGTTGATCTCAGAAAATCACTTTTTTGCCTATAATGTCCCTTTAAACATATTTTAACTGTAACAACAAGAATATCACGTGGTTTCATAGGAAGGCGGTCTTTTCAAAAGCCGCCGATTTACTCGCACAATAGCTTTGACAACGCTTGCCAATTTAACAAATTTCAGTGGTAAGAAGTTTTGAAAACTTTTGGTGATTGATTGACAGTATTAATGAGTATTATAGGTGTTTTATTTCGAAAATTAAATTATCTTGTAATAATATTGTGAGGTAGGATTTACTGTCTTTTTAAATTTATTTTGTTTGTGTTTATTTTTAACACATTTTTAATTGTAAAGTTTCTCGGAAAATGTGGACTATTGTGGCACTAACTGATATTAAGGATACTCATGTTTTGCAGATATTAGGTGTGAACAGAAGAAGGTCTCGGGTTTCTGTGGTCTTAGCGGACCAAAGTGGTTCTTCAACGCTGAAACTGGCGCATGTGAAACATTTGAGTACGGGGGGTGTGGCGACACGGGCAATTTGTTTGCCTCATTCAAGCACTGCATGGACGTATGCGCGCCACTTGTACATTGTAAGTATGTAAAGCAGACATTATGTGTTTGCCCAAGATACGTGTTTCACCGGTTCAAGCAATTAATGCGAGGAAGTATTTTAACTGGTTCCAGTAATGCGTGGAATTATGCTAACCTCATGAAAAAATTACTCAGGCGAATAAAAAAGGGGACTTTCGACAGATAAGTGGAATTTAAAAATTATCTCGTGCAGTCAATGAAATAACACCCCATCTCGCGCGAAAATGTTCCACGTTGTTTTACGGTTTATGTCTAAGAGTCTTGACAAAGAGGTTCGTAAAACATACGGAGAAGTGTATTAGGTCAAAACAGTTGATTTCAAGATAATTGTTGAAACGGTTATGTTTGAAAGAGCGTGTACTTTGAGAAACCACAACAAAACACGCTGAAGAGTACCCCCCGGTCCACAGCTTTTGGAACGCTGATGCGATCATCTTGCCGGTATAAGTGATCCCGGGGTTGTATTTGCGTTTTGAGCGTGTGTTATTTATGTATAGTTCATCCAAAATTTAGGGACGGCATTTTATGAAAATTTCAGGTGAGAAATGGACCAACCACCAGTTGATACGATTTTTGGGATGATCCTTGTAGTCAATCTTCTGGGGTCGCAAGTCATAACTCACAGCATGGACGGACTCGTTCATGTTTCTTTTCAGCACCACTAGGCGGGAGTCTCCTCAAAGTTGTTCTAGCTGACAAGATTTCAACGCGATGGTGAAAAATTGTTTTCCAAAGTTGAAAAATGAAAATGACCCGTGGCCACTTTTTCACAGGTCAAAATTTAATGGTTCACTGGTACCAGTTGATTTACGAAAGAATTAGAATACTACGGTATATCATCCCCCTTTGACCGAGATTTTCGATTCAGTAACAAAATATTCAATGTTTGTCGTTGAGGCGTATTGTCAAAATGGGTCGACAAATTTTGATGAACCTGAACACAAAGATATACAGCGAGTATACACCAATGCCAGTTTTGATTTTTGTATTTGAGCTGATAATCTGTGTCCGTCGATTCGGCGTTCATCTCTAGTGTGGCCATAGATTAAAACTGTCATGGCACTGATGTCCTTCTACAAATGTATTGTGCGGCGGTTACTCAGGCTGGTAAAGTTCCAGTGGCATTATCGATAACTTGAGCAAGATTTATTAATAAAAGAGGTATAATTTTTATCCACGATTTGTTGAACCATAATGGTTATTTTATGTCTTACCAGTGTTTTTGTGAAAGATACAGGTTTTCTCCATCATTTACATCTTTTTGGGGTATTCAAAGTGCAATTCGTCAAACTATTCGTCATTCTCAAATTAGGCCATGTAGTGAAATTGAGATAACCTTGCCTGTTTGCACAACATTTAATTCCATTCTTATATCGAGACAAAAAGTCAATAAACAAATTTATACCCAATAATACAAAAACTATATAAAAAACCCAAATTTGAGGAAAATTGGGAAAAACAGTTGAATACCGTAATTCCCCGTGAGTTGTGGAGAAAAGGTTATTCTTATACTATTAACTTTTCCTGTGATGTCCAGCTTAAATGGTTTCAAATACGTTTAACTCACAGACTACTCGGAACCAATAAGTTTTTGAGTAAGATTGGTGTTAGAAATTCAGATAGTTGTACTTTTTGTAATTCTCATTCTGAAGACCTTTTTCACTTGTATTGGTCTTGTTCACGTGTCCAAAGTTTTTGGAAAACTGTTGAAAACTGGATAAAAAACCTCTGCAGAATTGATATGAAACTTGATCATTTTTACGTAATTTTTGGCTCCTTTAATGGACCAAAAATCATAAATCTACTTTTATGTTTAGGCAAGTACCACATAAACAAGCAAAGACTTCAGAATGTAGAACCATGTTTTGCACTTTTTAAACATTTTGTTTTTGATTACTACTAAGTAGAAAAGGTTATGTACTATAACCAGTGCAGGTATCTCGACTTCGAGGAACGATGGGCCCCTCTAGCACCTTTATTTTAATTTATACTACATACAACCAATGGCCCCCCTGTGTATGAATGTGAGCGTGACTGTGCGCGCGAATGTTTATACTGTTTGGCTTTATTGTATTTGCATTACGATAACAATAAAACTTTTTGACAAAAAAAAAGATTTATTAATTTGTGTATTTATTCGATGCATTTTGAACATCTTCCAATCTTTTGTTTTGCTGTGATGGATATTTTTGTCGTACTCGCAGAAAGCATATTGCAGTGACCACACGCATTCAATTCTAAGTGTTGCTTTCTGTCATGTTCTTTATATGTCACTTTATCTTTGCTGTTACCGGATGCTTTTTAGCCGCGACAACCGTCCCGCAATGCTTTTGAAAAACGGCAGCAGTGCCGTAGATAGACCCATCCCTGTCTAGGTATAATGAAGTCAAGAACAAAAGGGGAGGCACAACTTTCTTATTTATCGTACACAATCCTATTCAGAGGATGATCCTATTCAGGGCCAAACTTTAACCAATTGTGAAAAAGATAAATAGAGCGAAAAGTACCAAGGATTTTTTTGTTATTCCGTTATTTTTTAGCCAAATCACTGGGGTATACTGAAATTCATATCATTAAAAGTTTCGTATGTCGCTTGGACCAGAATGAGAAGTCATGTGGGAGGAACTCAGTAGGAATTTAGGTTTGCCGTGTGTGATATGTCACCGTTGTGACATGTCCGGCTACCTTTTCTACAGGTTCCGATAAATTCTGTTTTTCTGAAAACTTGTGTATGCTAGAATTGTTTTCGATTGCTCCCCTTGAATTTGCGTACTTTCAGACGATCCTTGTAACTGCGGATTACCCTTGCGACAGGGCAACTGTAACGAAACGTCCCAGAGGTGGTACTTCAACTCCAGGTCAGGTCAATGTGAGCAATTCTCTTATCATGGCTGCAACGGTAATATGAACCGATTTCATTACCTGAAAGAATGCAAAGCCAAATGCGAAGATCCATTCAAAGGTAAGCCTAGTGCTATGCTCGACAATTTATCTATTGTCCCTTTGCTGGTTATTTATGAGCTTTGCTTCACAAAAAGCTTTGTTTTACGAAGATGTCCTCATTTCAATTGAGTTTTTCAAATTAAGAACTTCCTACTAGTCAAATTAGACAAGCTTAATGAAAAACTTATTTGCTGTTATTAGAGTTCGTAAGTGAATGCTGTTATTGTGTTTATTCCATGTGGCATAACGCCGAAGGATACCCTTCTAGACATGTCTTGCTTCTGGCTTTCCTAAAACATAAATTTGTTTGACCTTAGTGAAAAACTCGTAAAACGCAATAGATTACAAGTCTCAGCTTATTGCAATCTGTTTTGTTATTGATTTATCTATACCCCAGGATAAGCACGTGTTTAATCAAACACAGCCTCCAGCATTCTCGCTCGTTTTATTCATTATTAGATAGCTTACTTTCAAAACAGTGAATTGTTGTCTCGTTTTGTTTTAGTCTGTCGACTGCCCGTTGCATCCGGGACATGTCAAGCGTTATCCTTGTTGTATCGTTATGATCACAAGACGGACACTTGTGAGCAGTTCCCATACGGCGGCTGTGGCGGTAACCAGAATATGTTTAGAACCCCGGAAGACTGTGCGAGCTACTGCAGATGTCAACAAAATAGCGACGACCAATATCACGAAGCAGAACACTGGAATTTTATTTGAGGGGGATACCCTGGGCAGATACTTTAGTATTTACTAGGATCTGTAGTTTTTACCGTTAAACGAAAACGTAATTAATTAATGGGGAGTAAATCGTGACTGCGTTCCGTACACGGTATGTCACCGTGCTTTACAACTGAAACGCGCACACTAGCTCTTCTCGTGAATATGGTCTTAGGTATACGAAACGCAGCCCTTTTGTTTTAAGACCTTTTCCAAATACGAACTGTGTAATAAGGGTGTTCGAAATAATTAAAATTTATCATTGAATTCTTTTGAATATTTTCATTTGCATTTTGGTCTTAGCAGACTATGACAAGTCTGCAAAAACTTTGGGCTCACCGAATCAGTATTTCCGTGACAGCCGCCAAAACAGAGGCACATTTGGCAAAAAATGAAAAATGTACATGGTTACTGGAAACCCATCTCTAATTAAATTAATAATTGAAAATATATTCGTGACAATCATTAATTATTTGCATCAAACTAAAATAAAAAACATGGTTTATGCTTTTTGTGTATAACACAGAGAAAACTCTCTTCATCTGTTATGGGAATGTTGTTAGATATGAGTATAAATTATCTGTGGAAAGGGGGGGGGTCTTTATGTGTCTTTTGTTCACCCAGTTCCCAACACACAGATTCTTCACTGTTCTCGTCAGGTATCCCGAAGAAGTTGGATGCCTGTCGCTATGTTTCTACAATTTGAAATTATGACCAATGGCTCGAAGGCCCTGATTTTATGACAGTCGATGTACGTTTTTCTGATACAAGTGTGTAAATAAAGAATGAATGTTCCCTGGGGCTCGTAGTCCTATGTTAACATTCAAGTGATTGTTCAAAGTGCTCACCAATCCAGTTTCAGTAAATGCCATCAATGGATAGTTCTGAAAAACGCAATTAAGCCACGGATACCATCGTTACTAAGAACCACAAGTGTCAAGCGGAAGTCCTCTGCAAGTGCGAAACAGTGACAAATTTTCAACCTCGTGTTTTTATCCTAGTTTCTAGACCTGTTGCCATGTAAAGCTGCCTGTGACACAAATGAACCTTTGCACGTCATTTAGCACAAATAATTGTGGGGAATGCTGCTGCCACACAATCTTTCTCACTGCATTTGCCAAAGGTTCTTGTGTTTACGGAACTCATCCCGGACAGGCTGGAATTACAAAGCTAGCTTGACTGACATGTCGAAAACATCCACTGGAGTCATAAAGCTCTCAATATATGACATCCAACTGGACTGCAACAGACCTTAATTGGTAAATATGAAGGCTTGATTTCAGGATTTCTTTAAGTCGAAGGAAATTTGGAGTAACACCTATTTAATTACAAGAATGTCTCATATTCATGTAACAGAGTAAGTCTCCACTGAACCTCAGAATATGTATTTTCTCTCATCAGGCATTCGTTTCAGTTCAATTTGCACATGATAACGATCAACTTTCCATGAAAGCAAAAGAAGGAAACACCCTTCTCCTAAGCCTGTCGCTAGCGAAGTGCCCGACACATACAGTCGCGTCCACATGCCCACGTAACAAAGGCGCACTGAGACGCAACAAAGACATTAGCATAAGAATAACTGAACATTTGCAACTAAATAAGAATAACAATAAGCGTAAAGTTACGAACGTCCCGTCACATTCAGGTGTTTGTTTATTTTAGCAGTGTAATGTCCACGTTACAAATCATTATGGGAAATGATGTTCACGAGCCAAGAGGTGCAGCAACATGTTGAAACTTGCCAAATGAATAATTTAGTGTTTGATATGAATATGTTTCTTTATTCACGTTCCAAAAAATGGGAAAATTATAAGAGAACTTACTTATATTAGTGGTTTATCTTGAACGAACTGCAATAAAACTCTGCTAGGATGATTTAAGTCATAAAAGGTATCTCAACAGGATTTTAAAAAGGGGAATCGGATCAAGGATTTTTTTCAATAGGGGGGTCCTAGTCAACAGTTAGAAATCACTAAAATCAAGGCAAAAGGGGGGTCCGGACCCCCTTGATCCCCCTGGATCTGCCTATGACCAAGGCGTGAATTAAAATTAAGGCTATTTCCCCTAGCGCGGCCAATTGTTAAATATGTGTGCAACTCAAAAATATTTTTTTTGATCTCAAACAATTTTCAGCTGTGAATATGAAGTGTTTCTTGAAAAAAAAATGCGTGCACCTGTAACGAAATTCAGCCTACATATACCGAATCACCCTTCTCAGACCAGTGAGGTAGAAACAAACAATAATTTAAGGATGTGTACCACCCCGAAAATTGGTCAAAATTGTCTAACTATGAAACATCTATCTCAAAAATGATTGTTGTGATTTGTATAAAGCTTTCACATGTTTTCAAAATTTTCCACTTTTGCATGAGGGGGTGTCAAAAATAGAACTATATGATTTCAGTGAAAAAATCACAAGTTGCATGAAACTTAAAAACACAGGTTACACATTTTTACCAAACGAATCTCGGACTTGTTATTGATACCGTTTTTTGTTGTCAATGTACCCTTCTTTATTGCTAAATTACGCTGAAATGACGTGTTCACACTAATCAGTAAGCGGCATACTGATAAACTTCCTTAGGCATTCTATTTTCAGAGAATATATACTTTTGCTTGGTTAAAATCTATAATAACTTTGTAGTCATTTGGTTTAATACACGGACTTGTCGATAAGGTTACACATAACTTCAATTCACAGACTTGTCGATAAGGTTACACATAACTTCAATTCACGGACTTGTCGATAAGGTTACACATAACTTCAATTCACACACTTGTCGATAAGGTTACACATAACTTCAATTCACAGACTTGTCGATAAGGTTACACATAACTTCAATTCACGGACTTGTCGATAAGGTTACACATAACTTCAATTCACAGACTTGTCTATGAGATTCTACATAACCTTTATTACATAGACTTGTCCTTCATAATCTGAAGTTGCTGAAGCTGATTTAATTGAGTTACCACGACCTTGTTTTCATGAGTCTGGACATGGTCTCCCGACGCTCCCCTAGGCGGTTGAAAAAGACAGGGTCGGTTTTATGGCCGTTTTGGGATAATTACTGGATGGGATATACTTCTTGAAGTGTTTACCTTTAATCAGAGGCACAAAATCAACAAAGACTCGGTGTTCTTATGATTTTATTACAATTCGCTAATTGTCGCCGTTGTCTGCCAGCCATTCCCTGAAATCAGTGCCAATGATTTTACTACTTAAAACGCTCAAAATGTTCTGCGATTTATCGATTGGGGGTTAGCTACGCAAGAAAGTCGTTGGACGCTAGGATTGTGAGTTCAACTTCGCGCTTGTAGCTGATCTCAGAAAACCATTTTTCTCGATGCCGATAATGGCATGTACTCCTCAATCGTTTTTAATATACCCGCGCAGGTGTTATATTGCAGTTGTGTGTTTTGCCCCTCAATATTGAAGTCATGACAAGTGAATGTAATTCTAATCGATTCTACAGAATACACATATCTTGGCAAACATGGTTCACAAAAATCGTTTACATAGTTTGTATAAAGCAGAATTGTTATTTTCTGTGAGCGATTTGTGATTTCTGAAGCTAGTAAAACTAAAGTTTAAGTGGCATGTGCAGACAGGGGTGGCATAACACATAATTCTTCAAGAATGTACAAATCCGGGGCGAAACTGGGTTACTTCCTATGATTCGGGCCAACATAGTGAATTTTCGGAAAGTGCGAAAGTCGAGCATAGAAGGTACGACTTTAGGCCCTTATATATACCACCTAAAAGAAATTGTAGGAAATTCGATGGACAAACAACCTAAATACAAAACGTAGATAAGAGATAATGTAGTTCAGAAGACAATTACAAAGCAATATCTATAAGGCAAACAAAAAAGTTAGCTTTCTTTGAAATTAACCAGGAAATTTCCATCCAAAGTAACGCAACTATATGCAACCTCAGAATAGTGAAACTGAGCTTGGATTCTCCTCTAATTCGAATGATGAAGGTTATGGAAAACGTCCAGACCCCTGCATGTTATTTTGAACTATAACACAGTCCAGGGTTCTAGTTTTGAACATAAAAGGCAGGAAATCTAAATGTAAAATGGCGAGTAGGAAAATTGAGGGTTTTGACCTGAGAAGGCTCGGAGAACAATATTGGTAAGCCTTGTAGGAGACTAGCGGTGAGACACACTGTTCGCGCGGTATGCCGTAAATTATGATTTCTGTGATGACTCGAGATTCTATACTTGACTCTTCTTACGTATTTCTCATAAAGTTTACTTCAATGCGAAATTTACTGTCCTCAAAGAACTCACTCAGAATTAATCTGCCGCATAAGATGGTAGCCGTGAATCTATAACACACTCGAAATTGCGTACATACCATGAATAATACCATGAATACGCTTACATGGAAGCCACGCATTTCTAAAGATATGCAGGAATTTTCACCGCCCGTCCTTCTGAGTGGCTTTTACCAGGATGAAAGAGAATCAGGTACAATTGTGATGACCGCATTGCCCGATTTGAGCAAGAACCATTTAAACGTAATTATCGGCGACCATAATCTGTATTAAACATCTCTGACAGTACATAATGGCAAATTTTCAAAATGCATTAACCACTAATTTTCGTTAAAAACGAACACCACGGCGGTATTCATCTGGAAAAAAACATCCAAGTACGGTTTTCGATTTTTGAAAATCGATGAAGTAGCCTAATAATCTAAAAACTACAACCATCGTGTACGATTGAAGACAAACTACAGCGCGTATTGATATACTCGGTGGATATACAAACGCTGATCAATGTCACATGGATTCATTTTTAATGTTCTTTCAATCTCGTTTAACCAGATTTTTTACCAGGAAACAGCTGTACTTAACTTGTGCCCACTTTTTATTTTTTATTACTGACAAAGAGCTACAATAGTTATAGAGTCAGTGCCACCGAAATTGTCCAGAGATTCCAAATCTTCAGGTTAGTTATCACCATCTTTGCACTTTTGTATGTATTTTATGATTTGAGTTCTATTAAAGATTAAACTTTAATGACACGTGAAATGTTTAGTGCACCTGTAATGTGGGAAGTTTAGGGATGGGCTCACAATGAACTTAACTAATTAAGTTTCGCAGGCGATCAAAATCTACCACTGTTTTGGTATTTCAAGTTTAAAACTTATATAAAAAGTTATCAACCCGTAACCGGTAAGAAAAAAAAAAAACAAGTGGGCAGAAGCATTAAAAATTAAATAAAGAAAACCAATATGAAACATATCGTTCCTTTGGGAAGTGGCCCTTTGTGAAGATAAACACAAGTTAACCTTTTTAGTCATTTTGTAATATTTATAATGTACCGAGTTAAAACTACTTTCCAGTGTTGCAGGTTGTAACTCTGAAAATGTCAGAGAAAACCAAACTGGGGGTACTAACAACAACCAATGTTGAGACAGTAATGCTAGCTATTATCTTTCCACTTGATTAGATTAGCTCAGATCTACATCAAGACAAAGGGCGTGCTGAATAGGCATCGTAAAAGTTGTCTGGGGCTAAGGGAATCTGAGCGGTGACAGTGTAAGCGTGAAATTCTCCACATGTGCAAGGCCAATCATAGCCATGAGTTAGGACTACTCTGCTCCAACTCTCTCCTTTCGAAGCCGTGCGCCAAAAAGCGATAATTTTATCTGTTACTACTATAAACCTGGATTCCGTTAAAAATTTGCTTTTATTTAAAGCCTCTTAACCCTTATTGAAATTGTCCCTCAAACCGGAAGTGTTTTCTGAGCTTAGAAAGAATTGGCAGCTCGAGACCTTGTTCGGCAAGTTGGCTACGCACCAACTAAAGTCGTATTAATTAATATCATTATAATAATTCACCAACTAAAGCCGTATTAATTAACATTATTATAATAATTCTCCACATTAACGGCAGCTTTTATAACACGATTTCAACTTATTTTAAAATTACCTTTTTGTCATCCAGATGTTGACGTCACATTTGTTTTTAAAGCTTATCTTCAACGGTAACACCAGTAAATTTGTTTCCTACAGTATCGCTCCGAGCTAAGTAGTGACATAAAATGTCAAACGTAACGAACTGTTAGGCGTAGTGGCTTGCTTTTGTCTACGTCGAAAGACAGTAGAGTAGATGAGGGCAAAGCCCTCGGACGTACAGCTTCGCAAGATCGGTGGATCTCGCCTTCTGTCCTTGCTGTGGTAATTGGTGTGGACGTGGATCGAGCGGCAGGACCTGGTAGGCTGGTGGTGGTGGTGGTGTTCTTCTTGTGGAGACGAAACGTTGGCTGGATGGCAACAGCGTTATTGACATCTTAGGTGTGAAACTGGCTTAATGGCAACAGCTTAGAGTTACCAGTAGCGCAAGGCCCGCCGGAACCCTTGGTGCTCCGGTACATGGTTGTCACGAACCGGATTCATCCTTGTCTGACCGAGATGCATCTGTCTCTCATCTGAAGAAAGATGACAGGAGTCTAACCATTTTGTTATGTCTACGTCACCGCGAGAATCGCCTTTTAATTCAACCAGTTGCGGATAACACCCGCACGCAATGGCCGTTCTATTCAGACCCCTATTCAATACAACTGTTATCGGCCTTTTGTTGTTTGTGTTGGGATCTCGCGGTGACGCAACACGGCACGAAAATGCAGCTTCACCAGTGTATCATTTGACGGGCTTACATTTGTATGACTGAACTCGCGTTTTCTTTTTTTACTAAGGCTTTGCTAGGGTCGATTATGTGGTTAGCCCAATGCATCTAAAATAACAAAATTTCGTTGAGGTTAGGCAATAAGAACAGAAAAGTATAAGCCAGCCGATAAATTCAAACCATCGTCGTTTACTCCATGCTTAACGCAATTACGTACTGAATCCGCTTGTGTCGTTGAGGTTGCGTCTTCACTTTAAACTATCTGAAGTTACTGCCAAGCCACCAAAAATGGGTTTTCTGAAACTAGGTGTCAATTAAAATCGCGGATTATAGGATTGCTCCAGCCTCAATAATAATTCGATATCCGACAATGCGAAACATTGTCAAACAATAATGGAGACAGGCAGGTGTACAAACTAAAGTGAGGATGACAAACACTTAGTAAAATAAATTAATAAAAGCTATAAGGGGACAATGAGGTATGGAGGGCCGTCTTATAAACAGTACGTTTACTACCTAATATGATTAGTTGACCAGTACAAGGTAAACAAACGAATACACAAACAAATAAATAAGATAGACGGTTGATTTACTAGGTGTAATAGGCGTACACAATTGTCAAAAGAATGCATTTAGAAGCCCTCTGGAAAGTGACTTTTCAGCCCACTCAAGTCAGCCAAATTTTCCGATTTTTTCGGAGCTGAGGGAGATTTTGGTCTCATTATAACCGTATTACCGCGGCTCTCCACTCTCAACCATCAATCCCCCCTCCCCCCAAAAAATCACACACAGATCTATATGCATTGCGTCACTCTCAGCCGACAGCCACCAGGCCTTCGGGCCAAGTCACCACCCGACTATATGCATTGTTCCAATCTCAGCCTACACACCACGCCTACCCCCAAGTTTTCGCTCAGCCCTGTACATTGCTACCGGCCGGTACTACTAATTCGATATGCTGCTCTGGCGCCTCCTGCACGACAGACACCAGTCGAGCAGTTTCACGCATTCTCCTGGATGAATAGACGATGCCTTGATTTCATTCCTATCTATAGTGAGTAAATATAATTCTCCACAGTATTGATTTTAAGCGTCACTTGTGGATCACACGCATATGAAAGCCGCTAAATTACAGCAGTCGACAGCTCAGTTTATGCACAGTGTGTACTATTGTGTGTCAGACACAAAAATAATAGGGTCGTCACGGTGCAGAAACAGAACTGTAGAGGTGAGTTTCGTAAAGGTAGACCAAGACACCATTTTCTATGCTTGTAGGCCTTTCATGGATATCACCAGCAGTCTATATTGTGAATATCTGGTTCTCGATCGAGCCATTGCCGGATTTGACGACTCGAGATTGGAGTACGTTTGCATCAACGTCTATTGCTGAGTCGCTTTCTCCCACTCTCCCCATATGTTGTGGGTGGCTACTGCTGTCCTGTTGAGCTGTGTCACCGACAGATTTTTACAACGTCTCATCGCGGACTGTAATACATTAAAAAACATTGTTGTTTTCCATAACTGTGCGTTTACGTGCTTGAAATGGGTCATTTTGGAGGTTATCAGCAGTAATCAATAAGATAGCTCGTATCATGCAGTGAGTATGTTGTGACTGAAACCTAGTTTTGTTAGTCCGTTCCAACCACAGCCGTTCGACATTGTATGGACATGATATGAGCGCGCAACTTCGCCGTGGCATACGAGGACTAATGGAATAGAGACTGCGAGCGTGTACTGGTAACAGTGAAACATTGTTACCGTCGTAAATGTTACCGGGGTTCACAAAAGCCCTGGAGCACCATACAACTTGAATTAAACTGAGGAGACATGGGGTGAAATTAAAAGCCCTTTAGCCGTGTTGTAATGAATGAACACAAGAAAAGCTATTTAAAACCCACTCACGAAATACTCTCACTATAGGAGGTAGGGGTCGGACAAAACTCTATTGCCGAGCCTCTGTGTCAAGTTCCATCATCCCTTATACCACACACCAAACCCCGGGCAGCCCGCGGTACAAATTTCATGTCCCCGCATTCCAAAACTCCACACGAGTCAAATACACACGCACATACACGCGCACACACGTGAATAAAACAGTAAGAGCGTAGGGAAATGTTGAGTTTATTAATTAGCCCCGGTAATTAAAAATGTGTGCAATTTTAGTGTTGGCCAAGTATAGGCTTTCCCGCGATATCCCAGGCGTCCGGCAGTGGCGCTGCGCACTATGACTCCGTTTCCGTCGTCTGCTTCACTGTGCAATGAAGAAAATTTACTTCATTTTTTAAAGAAAATGGAACCTGAGTGACGATAAAAAACAGAAGCTGCTGGTAAGATGTGAATTTTAATCGAAGCCTTAGTGAATCACTCAGAAACTCGCAATACTCTCTTTGTCAAACCTTATCTTAAGACTCCCAAAGCAATCCCGTCATTATTGCCAACACGAAAAACGGATTTGGTCTTTTGGGCATTTGAAGACTATTTTAAATACGACAAATTTGTTCAGAATTAATTGATGGCACAAAATATAAAACGCGTAATAAGCATTACAAAAAGAAGTAGGTTTCGCTCGCAAACGCTGTGGACCATAAACAAGTAGGTCTCTTATTACAAGAATAGTAGTCAAGTCGTGATGGTGTAGAGGAAATGCACGCGCCTTCTATCCGCTAGGTCGCGAGTTCGAGTCTTTGGTACTTGCATTTTTTCCTGTTTGACACGTTCTCCGTGTTTTTTTTTTGCCTTTTTTTCTTGGATAATACTTCAGGAATCAAGGACAATGCTTGATTTTTAGAGGTAAAAACATAAAAATTTCCTGGGCGGGGCAAACCCCCCCTCCCGACCTCCCCCCATTCGGTGCTATGCGCATCTACAATCGTGGTTCAGTTTGCGCAAACGCTTACAGCCTGACAAAATGTTGCCCCCCTTGTGATATCCTAGATCCACCAATGTAAACTACTCTTTTGTACAGATTATTAGTTATTCCACTACAAAAAACAACATTGTCTGTTTTCACTGTAGCCAGCTAGGCAAAGTCACCATTGCAGATATCACAAGCAATTTGGGTTCAATAGTTCTAAAAATCGATGCGATCTTGTGGAGCTACCGGCGAGCCGAGCTGTCAGCCTCAAGTTAGAGATAATTAAGCTCACAGCTCAAGGCCTGATCGCTTTGACGTGAGTTGTCAGCCCAACTGTCGTTCACTTGAGGCTGGCAGGCTCAGCGCGCAGCCCGCCGCCAACTAAGTCCCTCTGACGGTGGCTGTAATTAAAGCTGCCACCATACAATTCAGTACGTCTCTGTTGGTCATTAACGCAACGATCTTACAGTTGTTTGATTTTAGCCTATCACCGCAAATGAAGGGGGCACCATCCCAAAACCTTCGTCTGTATTAACTGACGGAGTCGGTACTGACTAAGACCCCCAGCCTTTCAAACCTGATATGGACGCGGATGAGTAGTGAAAACTACGGGCTATTTGCAACTACGTTTGTTAAGCAAAATATATATTAGAGACAAATACACGCAATCAATGTCCATTATAGGAGTATGCATATACTTTAAACTTCTGTAGCTTGTGATTTTATATTTTTCTCGGCGACTGAGACCAGTCGCTCACTGGGAAGAGAGAATCGGGGACATAAGTAGCGTGAAACTGGGCAAATTAAGCTGGTACAAAGTCCGGGTACTGCACGCGAATAACTGACTCTTTACTGGGCTGAACGTTCTTTGGTATAAAGCTGTGGACAAACCGGTCATACGCGCATAGCTTAGGCGTCTAGAGCCGGGATGGCGAGAAATGGTGTGGGCTTCGTGATTTCTGCAACGTTGTAGTAGAGTAGATGAGGGCGAAGCCCTTGGACAGCTTCGCAAGATCGGGCGATCTCGCCTTCTGTCCTTGCTGTACTTGGTGTGGACGTGGATCGAGCGGTTGGACCTGTTTGGAATTAAGGCGCTGATGTTCTTCTTCTGGTGGAGATGAGACGCTGGCTGGATGGCAACAGCGCCACTGACTTCTTGGGTATGAAGCTGGCTTAATGGCAACAGCTTTCATGTTGTTCAAGGTTGTCTTTAGTGACTGCCCCGACGGGACAGTTTGACTCGCATGAAGCCGGCTTAATGGCCACAGCAGTCATGCTAGTCCTTGATTGTCTTTTACTGCCCCGTCGGGACAGTTGCCAGTAGAGCAGGGCCAGAACCCTTGGTGCTCCTGGTACATGCTTGTCACTAGAATTCGGTTGTCCTTATACTGCTCCGTTTGGACAATTACCAGTAGAGCAGGGCCAGAGCCCACTGATGATTAAATGCCGTGAATGGTACCGCCGTTCTCTTTATATCAAATTTTCCTACACCCTCGTTCTCTTTACGTCAAACAATTGTTAAACTTCAATTATATTGCAACTTGTTCCTTTGTTGCTGAACAAATATTTACTGCTCACACTATCAATTACTGTGTATCCTTTCTACAATTCACCCTCGTGTTAAAACATTTTGTAAAACGTCAATTACAGGCATGTCATGGGATTTCTCCCACGGTGCACATTATGTCGCGGATTGATGACCTTTCACCAATTCTGATATCGAAATATTACCAAGTTAGTCTGCAAACCATCAACCACTGCACAACAATTGAAACCGAAGTGCCATAATTAACGTTTTGCCTTTATAAATTTAATATAGTTGTCATGGCAACATTTATTGATTAAATATTAATATCCCATCTTGGCCTGGAAGCACCAGTTGCCTAAATCTACCGCGATATCCCTGCCTACTGTGTAAAATGTTTCACTGTTTGTCCGTGCAGGTTGTTTAACATACATATTTGGAACAACAAATTGACGATCGCAAATCCTCCATTTTTGTCCCGTAAATTGTTCCTTGTTATCAGTTTTCTTTACTTCAATATTATTATGACCACACAATTATGAAAAGTTCGATAAATTGACTCAACATACTTCTTCAAATGTTACGTAACACAGAACAATTTCGAACAATTGTTTGTTTTAATGTAAACCTATTTCTCAAAATACATTAGGGTTCACTTAAAAAATAAGATTTTGCTCATGTAACATCGAACGTACACTCAACTAAAAATTAAACAGTTTTTAAAAAAACAGGCCACATTTCTCCTGTGTAGATGTTACTGTTTGTCTTGTAAAATTTTCACTTTCGTCACGTGAAGGCGAGTGTTGTATAATCCACTGAAAAATATTTTGGCTTTACAAGTTGACTTTGATGCGTCATTTATTTTAGAAAGCACTTCTGTTGAACCAAATCTAAGCTGATTATTTTGACCGAGTGCATTCGGAAACCATGCCATTCAGTAGTTGCTGTAATTGGACAATGCTTCTATAAATCATCTGGTGTCGCCGACCGCCCTTGATATCTTACAAGTTCAATGGACTAAGCTCTTATTGTGTGGTACGGACAAAGATATTATAGTTACCCAAGTTGGTATACAGTTTCTTTGGTACAGAGCTATTATCGAATTAGCACTGTATTCAGGGCAAATAACACACTGGCTTAAATAAATAATTGAAATGTCAAGAACATAAACCGGTAATTATTTAACGTATTTGGCTTCTGAAATTGAATTCTTCGTGATTTTTTACGTATTTAATGTTTATTAGAGTATAACCATAATCCACATTACACTAAAGAAATAACACTATTGTGGTATCACGCAGTTATGATTGTACCCCAACAAAGATAGGAAAAATACCATTGGCGACTCATACAAACCTCGCATTCGCACAGAGATCAGTGCCTGGTTTCACGAAACAGTCCCCCAGAATCTTTTGCCTATGTATCTTTCCTTACTGACAGATGTTATCTTTTTCTACCATTTCATCTCTACTATGAGATCCTCTTTGACTAATGGTATTTTCTACTAACTAAAAGCCGAGCCCTCACCGCCCAGGGTTTTTATTTTTTGACAATAGTTTTGAGTCGATGCGTGTTTATAGCCTATTATTGCATTCATTCAGCGTCGTAGATAATTGACGTTTACCTCGTAACATCAGACAAAAGAACGAGCCTGGCGATTAACAAAAGAAAGATTGACATTAGGCCTCTGAAAACCGCCGGTGTCGTCTGGAATACGGACTAAACGGGAGTAAGTTTTAATAAGTTGCCGAGTTTACTGCATTCTTCCACTGCTAGCGTACAGTTCGGTGTGTTTATCGTCATGGTCATTCTCTGCAGCTTGGTTGATCACTGTAACACTATAGTTTTTGTAAAGTAGTCTACAACTGTTTCTAACTCGTTTTCAAAATTTGCGGGTTTATTGCTGTCTCCAACAGCATCGAGATCGATTTCCTTCCCGGTGTACTGATTTCGGAGGTTCATAGCTATAAGCCGTAGTAACGCGACACGAACGTTGCCGGGACAAGCCTGTCGCATTTTACGAAGTGATGAGCGCGTTTCTGTGACTGGAGTTTGCACGGAAATAGAATCCTATCACGGAAAGGAATAATAAGACAAAGGTTTTATGCTCGGAGATGGTTAAGGCTGGCTTCAGTCGATTATTCGCTCCCTTTTTCATGGCCAGCTAAGCACGACATGCAAAGTTAGTTCTCGGGACACTCTTACGAAAACAGGAAAACAAATTCCTCCGTTCGACTCTCATATATAGGGAGTGCCTATAAGGGGAATTAGCGTCGATATACAAACCTTCAGTTAGCTTGTCAGACAAACCGGACAACTGAAGTTGATATGAAACAACAAAATCTCCGAGTCACCTAGGACCATCAAAACTACCAGGAGTCACCAACTCGATCATTTGACAGCGGCCTGACTTAGAACGATTTCAGGCTTTAGTGATTTGGACTTTAAATTTGGTTTCTTGAGCTAGGATTTGATAAACTTTCGGTAAGTAAGGCATCAAGAATCGCTTTTGCCTGATCCTGATATCAGTGAGAGCCGGAACCAAAAAACTTCGAGGGTGGAAATCAACTCTTACTTTTGAGACCCGTGAAAAACCGTAAAGAAAAAATGACATAACTTAATTTACCATAAATACAATATTCCCTAAATACTGGAAGCCAACAAATCCTTCCAAAGTTATTGACTTTTAACATCTATAGAATAGTCCGGCTTTCATTTAGCCCGAGTCAGCCGGCTTGATGGTCGCCGAAACGATGAACCAAAAAGCAACAGCTAATCAAATCTGACCTAACTCAACATTCAAGCAGGTAAATCTGAGCGTCTGACAAAACCCGGCATAGCCAGACACCCGTACAATTTGTTTTTGTGAAATTTTACAGAAACCATTGATCGCTCGTGAAGCGTGACGAAGACTTCCAGCGCCCCGGCGTGAACAGTGCAAGGTGATTGGTGTTGCCAACACGAGATGGCGTCCGCGTGGAACGTTACTCAACTTGTTCGTCCTTCTCCAAAGAAGAGCTCGCGTAAAATTAGGACCTTCTCAGACAGCGAACCGAATGGTGTTTATCAACTCCCCTCCCAATATGCAAATGAACGGTGAGTGACGTTTTTTCTATCTTTCCCCGGAAACAGTAATTTGATTGGTTGTTTTGCACCCCGTACGTGGCTTATAGTTATTGAGTGGCAGGCTACAGAGAACACTCAACAGTCTGGCCACGACGAGAAAGTCCTGAGTCAATCATAGTACCTGCCCGGCCCCAAGCAAAGCCACAGACAAAGTGGCAAAGGCCACTAACCATGGCGACACGGGTTGGATACTTGTGCCGCCTATGACATAGCCATACTGAAACCCGGCCCGGGGATCGCCCAGTATCGATTTAGGACGTAGGCGGAACCACACTGTCTCAGCAGCTGGCCCAGTAGTCAGTAGATTTGAGACCGCAGGTGCAGTGCGTGAATTTGGAATCCTACTTAATCTCAAGATATCTCGTATACAAGAGGAAACTGGCAAGTTCTGACTAAAATTTTAATCACGTTCCTAAAATTTTGCAAGTTGCACTAAAGCAAATTAAATGTCATTGAAGTAATATTCAAAACCCTTAGCCAATTACCTTTATCATGATGTTTGTTGGCTTTTTCATCTGTTGGCAATCTTATTCACCAAACAATAAGTAATTAACCATTCACATATTCCTTCAATTCTGTAACAGTGACTAAGTTCTGGTACTAAAGGAGAACATTGAGTTACTGCCGAGTAATTTACAAGTTCTTTTGTCGCACTGAACAAAAAATTTCACCGAATTGCTTAAATAATAAATATTTAATTCCAAGTTCATGCATACGGGATCTTGAAATTAAGCTGGATTCCAAGTTCAAGCACAGCAGTGGTACTATAAATCTACACCACCGACAATACTTTAGACCTGCTCACTTGCGAATATAGCCATAGAGTCAAAGTCAGCTAGCTGTATAAAGACTATGCAACTTTGCATTAAGGCTATTATGAGCTATACTATTCTATATGTAGCCAACTATCTGTATAAAGACTTACGTGAAAATAAAACTTATGACTCTACACCCAGTTGTATTACCATTATAGTCAGCAAGCTAGATGTATGAAGACTAATGCCAAAATAAAATATTCATCTTTGCACTGTGTTATACTGAGCTGTACTGTACTTATAGCCAGCCAGGTAGCTGCATATGAAGACTAATTATAAGTCAGAATAAAATATACAACTTTGTATCAAGCTGTAATGAGCTGTACTATATTATAACCAGCCACTAAAGTCAAAATAAAATACAACTTTGTACCAAGCTGTACCAAGCTGTACTGTGCTATAGCCAGCCAGCTTGCTGTAAGACTAACATGAAATTTACTGCTTTGCACCAAGGCAAAACTGAGCTATATGTTATGCAGTATAATTAGTTGTTAAGCCATGTTGGGAAAGTACTTTCCAATAATTAGCTCAAGACTTGGGTTTTTGTTGACAAAATTGCTATTATTTGACCAGTTTTGAAAATTTAAAAACCCACGTAGTCTTATGTTTACTCCTCTGTTCAGATTTGATGGTTTCCATTGGTTTTCATGTCCCAAAAAGAGAAAAAGTACAACCTACATGCTTTCAAGTTATGATCTGATAAGAAGCAATAATTATCCTGGCTACTGACCTAAGTGCCATCCACACACAGACTTACTCTGAACAAGTTACTCCTGGAACAAGTTGTCGCTAGGTTTGGCAACTGTGTGGATGATATACTACTGCAACCTACCCCTCAATGTGACAACTTACTCCACCTTATTGAGGTAGGGCAACTTGTTCTAGGGTAACTTGCGCCACTTTTAATTCATGTGTGGCTGCATACCTGGGCCAAGGCGGAAGTAATTATCAGCTGCACTTACATGAAGATGGGTCTTTTTTGCATTAGCACAGTGTGTACAGTGATCGAAATAGACACTGGCCCAGTGTCCCGGGGCCAGTGGATTTGTGGCCAGGCCAGTAACTTTAAAAGTTAACTTGGCACTCGGGTCTGTAATTTTCAGAAGCTGTGTATGGATGCTAAAATTAAAACTGAGGTACGTTGCACTAGTGCATGTTGCTCTGGAGTAGGCTGTGTGTGGATGGGACTCTAGTGAATAGAGTCACTCCTTTGATGACCAGCCCACTAGTGAGAATGGAATGTGCCGGGATAAAACCTGGTTGGGCTCACCAGGGCCCGGTCTCTAATCTTTGTACTCGAAATGAACTCGAAACTATTTTTGGCAATTTCTCTGCTCCTTTTGTGCGAACTTAAGATAATTGGTTATCAGACTGTGCTCGAATACATTATAGGTTATGCATAGGAGTTTCTAGTTCAAGTTTGCCGTTGAAGACCCTTATATTCTTGCTACAAACTTGAGTAAAAACTCGAAATTTCGAGTTCAAACTCGAACTTATTGCTTTAATATTGGGTTTACAAACTGTGAACTAAGGGCAATAAATTATCTACATAAGTTAATGTGTACTTGAGCATAGAATAATAGACACATATCTTGAGTTCGCCCAAAAGTAGAGTAGAAAATGCCAAACCTAATTTCGAGTTCCATTTCGAGTAAAAAGATTGGAGACCGGGCCCAGGTGACATTGGAGAATAGGAGTTTTTTCATATTGGCGCTTGCTAGAGTAATGAAAGCGAGAAAGCTATTTCTAATTCATCCCAGCTCAGATTTGGTGGACAGTATTTCACTGTTACATATGGTTCATTAATTTAAAATCAGAGGAGTAAATCCCACAATGTCAGCACCTTCATTGTTGAGAGGGGTTGACAATGGGATCGAAAGGTTGAAACGAAGTGACGAATGTTTATCTATGATTGTTTGATTACTAATTTATTTTAGCTTTTTGACATTTTTCAGTGGCTGATAACTTTCTTGTTTTTTGCAAATAATGGAAATTTTAGGAGATGTTGTTTTATGGCATCTACACACTGAAAATTATGGTCTTAATAGAATAAAATGTTATTTCTAATCTTTAGTTCTGTGGAGAAATTTAGAATTTCACTTGTTGGCCATATTTTGTGCTCAATAAGTAAGAATCACCATATGAATAATCAAGTGCACTTTTGGATGATAAATTAAGGATATATTAATTGTAACGGAATGTTTGATATGTAAACAAAATACCAATAAATATTTTGTGACTGGCTTTTGAATTAGACTTTTTGAGTGTCAAGCTCCCCTAAACTTTGACTCCTCCACAGTGAGAAGGGGGCTTTATTAGAAAGCTCATCAGTTGTCGTTTGTTTTGGTAATTACAGAGAAGTGATGAGAACACCATGTATTTACAGACTTCCTAAATTTCTGAAAGAGCCCTCAATGATAAAGCCCCCATCGGGACTCTTTCATATCAAGGCATGAAAAACTACCTGTCGATGTATTTTCTATTTGCCAATAGGTGGCAGGGCATACAAAATTAATGTAAATGCCCTGGTTCCCTAAAGAGTGCACCACATATTGGCTTCTTAAACTGAGCAGTTGATTATGGTCACATTTTCTCAATAACAAATGCTTCATTATCATACTTCTATTTGCTATACATTTATTGATTTTGTGCATGCATTTCTCTATGCTGTATGTGTGTCTTGTCATGTCTCATCGTGACAGCTCTTAGTCTCTGTGCTGGCACTTCTCAAAAAAATAAAAATAAAAAAATAAGCCATGTGGGAAATGCCTGGTGGAATTGATTGCTAAATTATAAGCTTTTCACCTAGAGACACACAATCCTGGTACTTCTTTAAGCCTTCTGAGTTATTGGTATTCTGATGATTCACCAGTAATAGACTGATGTATGTGTTTATTTGGATGTTATAAATTTCACAAATCATTGTTATTGTTCTTTGGAGAAAACCACAAACGACATGTTTGTAGAAAAACTGTCAATAACATTTTTTTCATTTAAGGTGCACATTCACCTATAGAGAACTCAGAGTATCTTGGCAGCAAATTTTCTTTTAGACAAGTTTAGTTTGAACAGGATGTTCCATTTGTTTTAATGGCCTTAACAGATAAATGCTCTGGTTGGCTAGCCGTCAAATGGTTGACATATCTTACCAGTAATAAAGGCTGGCTGTGGAAAATCAAGAGTCTTTTCAGTCATTGATAAAATTCCTTTTCTTGATATTCTGGTTGAGAGTCGTAACAGTGGTGCTCAGTTCACTGCATCAATGTATTTTAAACCTACTTCAGCTGATAACTGTGTACTCACGCTGATAGCTAGTGTTGGCACAGGTATAAAACAACTGTTTTATGTAACTATTTCCGTAAAGCTTTCACTGTCTCATCAAATTGGGAACTCTTTGAATGAGAACTCCTACGTGTCACGCAAATTATATTTATCAGCAACAGGTAGTATTTATCAACAAACACATTTGAACAAGTATATATTTTCTGAAAGTAGCTAACCTGTACAATTGTATTTTTTGCCGTCATTTCTGTCCGGGCATCTGCTAAGACCTTTACGGGATCTTGATTAAATTGGCTGGTGTGTTCTTATGAATCTGACGACAGACAACGATGAGTTTCAGACCAATCCAACTACTGCTCTGTCCCCTAGTGGAAATTTCATATTTTTACCTTTGCCCCTGTTCTTTGGAGTTCCCTGATAGATTTTCATGAAATTTGGCATATAGGTTTCTCATTTTTGGATGGATTTGACCTATTCTGCGTTATCAGGTGGCCACTTTAAATTTTTTTAGTATGTTTTTGACGTCTGCCTCTCTATCATTAAATGGTCACGTGACCATGTCTTTAGTAAAATGTAGCACAAAAGAAGCTGCATTCATAGCAAAACAATGTAACACGGCCAACTATCTTTTGATATTTATGTAAAAAATGAATCTGAAAAACGCAAATATTTTTTAATTTTCTTTTGATGAGACTTTCGGGTTTTTTTTCTCAAAAATCATAAAATCCTATTTTTGGTAGCCCCTCATGCAAAGCAAGAACATTTAAATTTTTTTATCAATATTTTATAGAACAATGCATAAAGCACAGAATTAAGTACACAACAGTGTTGGCGGCTGGCAGCTTTCTTGTATTCTCTTGCGAAATCTCGTTTTATCTGAGACCATTTTTTGCACCAGCATGGATGTAACATTACTAGACAAGAGATCACTTCCTTTGATTTGACGGTGTTATTAGATTTTGAAGTAAGTGTCTGATTTGGGCCATGGATATACAAAGAACAATGAATAGTTCAGCTGGTAGAACATCAGAATCTGTCTGACAAAGTTAAAAGTTTTGAACCGGATTGTTGCAAACTGTCATAAACTAGACAAGCGACACGTTACACGCATCTAATACAAAACGAACTAAGGATATGTCAAACCTTAATCACAAAAAATAGCCATTTTTACAATTCAAGATTTCACATATGTGTATCATATGTGTACCTTAACTGATGTTCTTGGGAATTTCAAACATGAAATATATATGGTGCAGCGAGAACAAAGGTTTAGCAAAACCACCTTCAGCCATGTGGAAATTGTTTACTTCGTATCCAAGGTCAAAGGCTACAGAGCTGTACTTCCCACAATTCATAGTCCTTTCATTCACCAAGTCACCATAAGACTGAGTTAACGAGGTGTACATAGCCTGGAAAGATGCCACAGAAAATGAGTGAGTTGCTCGTCTGCTTACATACGGCTGTTGCTTACGTTATGACGAATGTACCGGTCGCTGCATGGCTTCTGTGGCCATATCACAATCACAAGTTGTGAAGAATGATAAATCCTCACCCAAGTTCATTCATTTTTCCAGTAATCTGACATTTTGCTATTTCTATCTTGTGCTCACGGTGCGCTTCAACTACAGATACTCGATGATTTCTGTTCTACATTTCTTACTTGGTGTCTTTCAGGGCCCTCATTCATCCAAGGGGAATGGTGCCTGGGCTTTCTGAGAGTGGAATTTTTTTGGGGTAAGGGGAAAATTTTGTGTCCTCATCAATTAGTGCCCCCACCCTGTTGCAAGCCCTCATAGGCTCTGCCTGAAATAGCCAAAACTCATTTTGAGCCCTTTCAAATTGTCACCTGTGGGAGTTACAAGTGATTCAAACCTCAAGGGGAATTTTTCAATCACCTGAGGGAACTTTTGGGCTTCATGAGGGGAATGTCGCGTGATTTTTGAATATTTTTCAGATGGAGATTGGAGCCGATATGCGCCCCCAAAATCGAGGGATTGAGGGGCCTGTAATTAGGACATGTAAATATAAAATATATTTTTATCACCTCTGATGTTTTTCTTTCAGAAAATCTATATTTTTAACGGTTGAAAAAGCCTGTTTTTTGATTTTTGAGTTAGAATGGAGGTCACTAAATAAGGTTTGAGATAAACTTAATAGTTATTTAATACATGTAGGCCTAGAGTAATGGGCTAAATGTAAAACCCATACATACAAACAACTGAAAGGTTTGGAATTCCATAAACAACTGTTGGAGCCAGCAACTCCTCCACAGAGGAGCTTGATTTACCTACAGTAAATGGACTGATCCATAACAGTTGGCCATAGCTTTTGAACCACCTCATATCTTGTGATTCTTTGGTTTGTGTACATCATGGATTACCATAAGGCCTGACAAATGATTGGTTTAGAGATCACAACAGCCTATTTAACTATTGTTAATGCCTTAGGTTGTATTCTAATGAAATCTTCAATTCAATTCTACTACCATCTGTGATCTTGTGATTCTGAGCCATGCCTGGTGGTGGTCAGCTGTCTTCTGAGTGGTAAGTTATTTGGTCCATTTTCTTCTCATAAAATCTGTACACTTAAGATATGAAGTTTTTTCTTGTGCAGCTGTTATTAGTCAGTACAGAAGCCCCCCCGGATTTTGAGAAGTGGTGTATTGCCCATTATTCAGGTTCCCAAAAAGTTGGGAACCCAGGAAGTGGCTGTCCACTGTCTGTGTGACTGTCCATTTATCTCTCTGTGTGATTGTCCATCCACTGTCCACGTCTGTCAGTGTGACCATCCACTTCTCTGTCTGTGTAACTGCCCGGGTGAGAATTTGACATGTTTGACACGATCTAAAAACGTGGAGTATTGGAACGCTCTAAAAACGTGTCGAACATGTAAAACGTGGCGTGTCAAACGTGTGTCTGTGCAACTGTCCAGCTGACCAGACTGTACACAGCGTCTTCCATTCTAGTATCTCTCAAGGACTTGAATGGATTGTTTGAGTATCTTAAAACTTTCTTCTCTGTTCATTTAGCTTGAGGCCTACCTTTGCTGTTGGAATTCCTAAACCCCTTCCTTTATCTTCGTGAAATTGGTGCCTGTGTGCCCTAGTGACAATTTTAGTTTTGTATATGTCAGCTTCTGTCTCTACCAAATTCGTTGATGAATAATTGTGACCACATGATGATGCATGGCGCAATGTTACGTGGCGAGGATGCGTCAGCGCAAGTCAAATTTCAGATAGATTGAACTTACTAGTAAATTTGTGCACTCCTTTCGACCGTATTTTGTCTTTGTGCTAGAATTTCATTGTTTATCGGTTTTTGGAAAGACAACAATTTATTTGACAATTATTTGATGCTAGTGGTGAGAATGCACCGGCATGATGACTTCGGAGGTATTCAACTATGGTAGCACCCTCTTTAGGTCATTTTAGTTTTCACTAACTAAGTTCTAATCTGCCAATTTTTTGTGAAAAGACTGGGCGAATTTTGCCTACACTTGATGCGTAGTATGTGTATGGGATGCACCAGCACCAGTCGAGTTCAAATCCATTTGACTACTGTGGCATGTCTTGTTGGAAATTTTGGTTTTCAACAAGAAATTCCTTCATCTATTTCTGATATGGACTTGATGAATTTTGTCGAACTTGATGCAAAAGTAAGTGGTGACACCAGTTGCTTTTCAAGCAGAGTCGACAACTCGACCCATTTTAGTTTCTAGTAACAACCCTATGTCCATGAACCTGTCCATGAAAGTCCAGCCTGCAGATGGTAGAGATTGGTTAATTGTTTCAACTCCAGTAAATCAAGACAAGTGACAGCAGTGTTAAATGGCCCCAAGAGGAGGTACAAAATGTCAACGGATTGGGTTGGTTAGCATGTCAACCAGACTTAAGGTAGGTGTATACACTGATCAAATCTCCAGGTTCCTAACTAAAATGAGTAAAAATGGAGTTTTAACTAGTTAGACATGACTCTGAAAGTGACAAAAATCGAAAAAAAATGTTTTTTTTGTAGTTCGATTTTTTAAAAAATCGCATTTTTTAATTTTCAACAAATCCAATTTTACCTCGAATTTTTTTTCAAATTGCACAGGGATCATCATCAACTATTTCCTTACGCAATATTCTACGTATCCATACCAAATATATGTACAAAATCATTATGATCTTGATTTTGTGGCATTTTTTGTGTGTGAGTTGGGGCAAGCACGCCGCTTTTTGTCATTTGGTCACTTTNTGCATTCTTGTTTAGGAGTGGAATGCCATTACCAAGCCTGTGTCAGAACTGATCAGAAGTCTCATAAATAGACAGCATGAGATGTGTGTCAGGCATACAACCTGATGGTAGATTAATCATGTACAGATGGATCCTACTAAAATAAAAAGCTCGTTAATTCCAATTGATCATTTTTGTTGGTCATTCACTTCTCATTTTGCTGTTTGCTTACTATGACAAATTACGAACATGCAAAATTGTAATTTTTAGTGCTGGACCATACCTTATTCTTAGTCTCAGTTCATTCGTCTCTCATCACAACAGGTACAAATTACCTGTATGCTATCAGACATGTATATCGTTCTTTGTGAAATTGAAATGAAATTGCCAGGCATAGATCAGTTCCATATGTACCTCTCACTCACCAAGTTGCCAAAATATTGAGTCAATGAGGCGTACTTAGGATAGAATGATGCCGTGGAAAATGTAGATCCTGTGGGATTTGTGCGTCTGCATGCATATGACTGTTAAGAACGAATACAACGGATCTGTGAATCGCCGCACGGTCTCTGTGAATTTCTGTTCTTGAACACAGAAAATTGTGAAAAGAGATAAATCCTCACCCAAATTCATTTATTTGGTCGCGCAATTTGACATTTCGTTGCTTCGATCTCATGCTCACGGCGTGCTTTATCCACCGTCTCGATTTTTGTTGTCCATTTTGTACTTGGTTTCAATCAGTCTCCCTGGCATGCGGTGTGTATCATAACGAACTGTTGACCTACTTAACAGCTGACCCCACCTTGACCTTAGCTGGACTCGAGGCACATTCACAACATTAATATGTTTTAGCGATGATTAAAGGGAAAGTCAACCTTTTTTTCATGTCACTTAGCAAAAATAAGGTTCTTTGATTATCCCTGACATATTTTTCACTTAATTACAGCTTTTCGAAACTTAATTAATTATTTGTCCTTTACTCTGGAAGTGACGTTTTGGGACTGAGGCAAGATTTTCGCACCAATTTTTTTTCATATAGTGTGACTATGAGAGCTGTCGAGTCAGTCATTGTTATAGCTCGGCTGTGACAAGTTCCGTCATCGTTTGCTTTTGCTTTCGAGTCTGTCAACATGCCATCCTGTTGCTGCGCACCAGGATGTACTCATTATCGTGCAGAGCCTGTAAGCAGCCCTGCTCCGATGTTGAGTAGAGGGAATGTGAATACAGGCCGGTTCGACACCCAGTGAAGAGGACAATTCATCGTTCAATAAACAGATCGGTGAGGCAAACTTTGATAAGTTTATTGAGGACTTGTCTAAAGTATTGGAGCTATTTAGAAGGTGCCAGGTGTGTTTGAGGGAGAAGCACTGCGGGATGTAAGCAGCTTGTGAGCTCAGGTCACCATCCAGTGAGAGTATGTCACGGACACTTGGGCAAGTGGGACAATTGTTCCTCTGTCTGTGTGACGATAATGAGATAGTGCATCTCGGTATGTAGCAACAGTGTTTTATGTTGACTGACTCATAAACAAAAGCAAATGACAACAACTGAACTTATCACAACAGAGGTAGAACAATGACTGACTCGGTAGCTCTCACAGTCAGACTAAATGAAAATAAATTGGCGCGAAATGCTTGCCTCCCAAAACGTCACTTCCGGAGTAAAGGACGAGTAATTGTTTAAATTACAAAAAGCTTCTGTAATTAAATGAAAAATAGATCTGGGATAATCAACGAACCTTATTTTTGCTAAAAATGACAGGAAAAGAGGTTGCCTTCACCTTTAAGTTTATTACGCACTGCAAACTCAGTTGACATTGCGAGCGAATGTTGAAATAGCAAACACGGTTAATATAAACTTTTACTAGTTGACATAGCCTGCTTTTTTGATATATGAGTTAGAATGAATGTCTCTAAATAAGGTTTGAGATAACTCAAACCTTATTTAGTGACCTTAGAAGTTATTTAAAGCTGCTATCACAAAAAGCAATTTCTGATTAAGACCACTTACCATTATCTAAATTTTGTCTCAAAATTTTCCTTAATCAAAATAGGTGTGATTTCTGGTCTTGAAATGAATTGACAGTTCATTAGCGCTCAAGACCAGATTTTACTAGTTGTTATGGCGACGTATCATTTTATTCTCCTAGCATAGTGTCTTGAGTAGGAAGTAACTGTCAGTACTTTGCAAGACCAAAAATATGTTAGTAAGGAACAAGTTGAGAACATTTCTATAGTAGTAAATCAATGGCCTAAATCAAAAGTTAGTTTCTTTAATGGAACACCTGCTTATAGTAACTTTTAAGATGTTTGATCTTTGATAAAAAAGGAAGTCAATTTCCTTAAGGAATTGTTATTTTTGTCAATGTTGTGGAATCTAATGAAGTGTTGAAAATGCCTGGGAGGCTTCACGCTAAGCACACTCATGTCTGTTAGATTGCTGTATATCATTAGCACTCCGTTAGATCCTAATTTCAACTAGCAAAAATCAAAGTGCTTTAGAGACTGACAGTGACATGGTGAAATAAAATGCTTAATGATTGTTATGACGGAAGATGATGGTGACGGTTGTGGTGGCAATGACGACAGTGGAAAAGATGATGATGGTGGTGATGATGATGGCGATGATGATGAGTATGGTGACGGTGATGGTGACGGATGATGATGATGGCGGACAATGACTATGGTCATGGTCATGGTGATGATATCCAAAATGATTCTAAGAAACGGCCCTGTCCAGTCACACTTGGAGAAAATGAATGAAAAATGATAGTTATGGTGATGATGATATCGATGAATGATGATGACAAAAATGATCAAGAACCACAGACTTGTACAGTAAATGATAGTAAAGTAACAACATTGCAGCAAGGAATCCGTCAGTAAAAGAGCAGTCATTAGATCAGAAAATCTTGAATAGGTAACCCCAGACTTCTAAGTCATTATAAGAAGCATATGACAAACAAACATCAGACCAGGAATATTTAGTCAAGACTATGTCTGCACTGTTGATGGGGGGTGGGGGGGGGGGTGGGCATCACCGCAACTAGTTGACTAGTAAAATTATTTGGCACAACAAAAAAATTCATCAATGTCAATTTATTTGCTGTTAGAAAGCCTTTTCAGAAATGATTGCAAATTTCTTCTGCTGTTTTATGTGTCATGAGAACAGGAGCTTGCTTGCAAAAAGCACAATGGAAATGCACTTAGTCCATCCCAAACACTCATGCTTGGGTTTAGATGGTCACGTGTGAGTGGCTTTAGATGAACACAACATGTAACAGGTTGCTCTCAGTCCTGCAAACTTCTTCACTATCTAATTGTGCTACCAGATCACTTGTTCCAGCTCTTCTAAGTTGTGTTATAATAGGTTTTGTTCTGGGATCAATACTTAATATATGATGAGTCCTGGTGAATATGAAAGGGATGACAAGGCATAATTTATCTCCCTGGATTTTAAATCTTTGTTAGTGAATGGGCACACAGTGTCAGCATCTTTTGTCCAGTTATAGACCATGGTCAAGTGAAGACCCGTGTTCAACTGCTGCTTCACCATCTTCTCATCTGTCAAAGGATGTATGTCCATTGGGAGTCTCCAGGGAATTGTAATGTTATCATTTTGTGAAGTAATGCTTGATTGATGACTAGATGAGTTGTAATTGAGAGCTGCAGAAATCAGTTGTCAAAGTATTCATAGCCTTCAGTCCACCTTGATGCGACTGACCATACCAACTGACCACACAACAAATTCACCAGGAACTACTAAAGACATTGATCAATCAATTGTAGACCATCAGTTGAACTAGCAATTCTGAAATGATTAACACATGTTCCTTTTAAAAATACCATAGGATATCAAAATTTAAGCTATTAGTCTGTGACTAACTGTGCTTGTTTTTATCACAGTCCGCTACAGTACAGCACCCTGTCGTGGTGATTGAGAGCAAATAACACTGTTGATTTATTGATTTCCAGTGTCCATAACCAGGTTATGTGTGTGTTGATTTGTTGATGGTTAGCATCAACATATTGTACACAACATAATCCATTATCATTAATAAGTTATAGATAACCTACCAACACATTGAGGTGGGAATGGGCCCTGTATAAACAGTGCAATTTTGATTAGAGCCAGGGAATGCTGCCATCTGCAGGTTTGGTCTTGTGTTGAGTTAGGGTGCTCTCTCTTCTGTATGATCAATAATCATTTAGTAGGCAGGACTTGTTCTATGTATGACGCTACGCAGCTCCAACCACCTGAGGAATTATAGATTTATCAGTGACTGATAGAGCTGAACTACTAAGAGATACAGGATTGTGACAACTGTTCACACAGCTGGCACTTCAAGAGCTTGTCAGACTGATGTTGAATTGTTGGTAGTCTATCTGCATGTCTCAACTCTGGCATCTTTACCTGTTGAAGCCAGTTGAAGACACTATCTTCCAATATAGTTAGCTGGGTAGTGAAGCTATCAGCAGACTACAGCACTACAGTGAATTACCAGTAAGACAGTGAAATGGACTTTTACAGTGTACAGGAGTCTGACGGAAGCTTCTTTGAGAACTTCACAGCTCTGGCCTGGAGGCATGAGAACAAGAGACTACGAGCTGTTCATGAGGTAAGTACCTATTCTTAACTAAATTGTTAATTTTCAAAATGTTGACCAAATACTTTTAAAATGCTGGCAACTACTATAATTGCAAAACATCCCCTGTTGTTCAGGATTGCTCGTTACAGACAACATTTAATTGTTATATGTAAACGTCAGATATTTCTTTTCTGCGTGGTTATTATTTTCACCAAACTGCTCAAGTAGTTGAAATCTTAGCTTTTATATTAAACTATAAATCTTGGAGTAAAAGTTCCTAAAACATAAGCATTTCATTACCTGACAATAACTGCTGTCCACTGGTCACTCTAAAAGTCCGTTATTTACGATATGTGCTCAAATGCTCCCATTAATCTGGAGAGATCACACCATCAGCACTATATCCAATTAATGATTGGAGAGAATTTCCTTCTGTTCACATCATTATAGCATTGGTATTGTGATCATGATAATTCCAAATTTCCCCGAACGTTTTCCCTAGAAATCGGAAACTAAAAAGGTTATTAAAAAGGACGAAAGCTTATCACATATCTTGATTTGTGCTTGCTTAACTTGTTACACTGCAAGACTTGAGGATGTAAGCACCCACCCCCAAGTTCTTGAAATTTCAAATTTTACCTCATATTTCTGAGTTTAGCACCCACCTACAGATTTCGTTGCTCACTAATTTAAGTGCCCAGGGTGTTAACTTGAATGTTAACGGTAACTACCGTCGTTTGAAATGGTCGTACGGTATTTTGTGAATATACTTTTATTATGTGAACCCATAAAACCGCACACTTGTAAAAACCATGCTGGGCATGAAAATAATACCCAAATGTTTGTAATCTTTTGACCGCTTTTTCTTCACAGAGATCATCTTAACTTCCACAGACAATTTTTTGCATGAAGCACAGGCAGTCTGTTTCTTGACAAACACTTGTAGCTATTAGAATATAAACAGAATTTCCAAGTGTTGAACCAAAATATGTGAAGTTAAGGTGATCTTTGTATTAATAAAACATTTCAAACCATCACATGATTACAAACTTCTGGTCATTGTTTTCAATAAGTCGAGAAATTTGGCACATCATATTAAAGGTTGTTAGTTACCATAAAAGAGCCTGTTAAAGATCAGTTAATATAGTTCACCTCTCAGCCAAACTCAAAAAAGGTTTCATTAACAGTTAAAGTTACGGTACATCTCAACAGGATGTGCTGTTCAGTTGTAACTCGTGGTGGCTTTTCACAGTAAAATTACCAGCTAAACCCTGCACTTCGTGTGTTTTTGTAATAACAATCACAATCATCAATTAATTTATTCCTGCTTGTGTCTTTTATCTTGGAACTGTGTTATTTTAAAGTTGAGCATAAACATGTCAAATGGTTTGATTGCCATTATATGTGGTTTTTATGGTGGTGAGGCACATGACGTCATATCTGTCGCTTACAATTACTTGCTTTTAATTAAAATGCTGTAACCTAATGTTTTAAAGAGCCAGGATTTTTACTGATTAGTATAAATTGTTTTCTTCGCATCTGCCGTCAACTGGCGTCAAGGCAAAACCAGTGAGAAACACTTGTCTGTCACTAACCCCTCTCCAGTAGCAACATTTTATCTTCTGGGATTAAACACCAGATGGCATAGTTGATGTACACTTTCCATTGAATACATGTGTTGCATATCACAACCTCTAGCGATCACTACCTATGAAGTTGAGGGAACTGTCCCATTGCAGGGGAGTTATGCAACTTCACATATTAAATTGAGGGTTGTTGTGATGGCTGTTAAGTCCAGGAGTTACAGTTTACCACAGACCGAAACACTCCAAAACGGGAGGAGTTGTTGTGTTAGTAGGAAGGTGTCATCCGTGGCACTACCTTCCTAGTTTTTGTGTGTGGCTCAGCAATAATTACTTAAAAGGATTGTGGCCAAAGTCAAATTGAATATTTTAAATCTAGTTTGTTCAATAAACTAATTGTACACCATTATTTAGGCATATACTTATTATATACCATGTGAGGTCAACAAGTAAACATAAACTGTTTAATCAGCATACTTAATTGTAAAAAGCTGTCTTAAAAATCTCAGGCTCTAACACCTTGGCTTTGATAAGATTTGACTTATTTATAATCATGCTGTTTTTCAGGCTGCCAAAAATGAGAGTAAAGACCCTCCTGCAGAGAACCAGTTTGTCATTTTATCAAGGCCACTGCCACTTGCCAAACAAGAGGTCAGTCACTTGTCTGGTCAGGTTATTTCTTATCAATACAAAACCATCTTGTGCTGTCTGAATAAATAGCTTTCAGATTTGTCATTTAGGCAGATGTATCTTTATCATACCCTAACTTCCATAAATGGGTTGCGGCCTTGAGATTCCAATGTATTTGTTATCTTGTGATGCTGGAGGAGTTTAATTCATGGTTCAATATCAAGTTGTTTGAAAACAACAGTGAGATGTTGCAAAACACCAGTACAGTTTGAGAGCACTGCTTGGACTTGACATTTTGTTAAGTCATAAAATGTGTGCTCACTTTGAGCTGGATTCATTAAGCTGACAGTAGGAAGGAAATTAGTGGTTGGTTTCCAGGAAGTGTTCTATCCGTTGCCATGGAACAGCGGAGAATGTGTGTGGGTCTTCAGTTTAATTTGCAGATCAGCTGAAGATTAATCTTTTTTAAGTTGTATAGCTGTTGCAGTGTCTGTTGCTGACAGTGTGTTATAAGCCTGTCATATGATTAAATTGGCTTCAATGTTGGTTAATTGAGCCATGACTCCCTTGTTGTAAGACTTCCTTACATGCAGATCCCGACACTACTGTGACATTGTGCTGTGCTGCATATCCCTGGGATTGGATTATGTATGCAAAAGACATTAATGCTTTTGATTTCCCTGAATAACTAAGTGCTTATGATTATAGTGAAGTGTTATTGAGAGCTAGTGTTAGTAATTAGGTGGTGGTGATAATTATTTCATTAGATACACTGCAGTCACTGGCCCCTCTACTGAGGTGTACAAATCTTAAACATTGCATTGGCGTGTTACCACTTTTTATGTTTGCTCAATTGTTTTTGCATATTTGATCTGACTGTCAACTTTTGAAATATTCAGTTCAATATTTTAAATCAATTTGCTGACTTAATACCAAGCAGCAATAGTGACCTCTCATAAGATCAACCTGTGATGTTGGTGTAATTTACCTCTCACTTCAACATCAATCTGTGATGTTGGTGTAATAGTTACCTCTCGCTTCAACATCAGTCCGTGATGTTGATGTTAATTTATCTCTCACTTCAACATCAGTCTGTGATGTTGGTGTAATTGTTACCTCTCACTTAAACATCAATCTGTGATGTTGATGTAATTGTGGCCTCTTACTTTAACATCACATTAACATCAACACCTGATGTTTGTGTATGGTAATAACTGACTTTCAAAATAGGTATGCCATATTGAATTGCTCTATGCCAGACGTCTATCAGATCTTTGTTGCATAGGTGTTCAGTGCCACCTACACATCGCGTGTAATCTGAAAGGAGGTTACAACTGATGTAATCAGCGTTTTAATATCTTTCCTGCTATCATAACGCTGTCAAATTTCCATTACTGTGCATTGGGGGTGCACTAATGGCTTACAGAAAAAGGCAAACCTCTTCAAATATTATGGATGAAGGACATCATGTTCCATACATTTCCCACTGTGAAGAAGAAAATGCGACAAAGTCAGTTGCTGTGGTTCATAAAACAGGAGAATTTTGGCCGCAAATTCCAATGTCACGAAGCTGAACTAATTCAGTGAACTTAACCTAATTAAACACTGAGAATTTATTTCTCTGCTTTTAAATTAAGGAACCACTTTGTAGTAATTGAATTTCTGTCCACCTACTTTGATTGGGAATCAAGCGGAAGTCACTTTTGTGCTCTCATTACTCTAAATAACGCCAATATGAAAAGTCCTCTATTACACCATTAACTGATCCACCAGTGATTCAGTTGAATACAACAGAACATGATAAAACCCTTCGGCGGATTGGGTGTCAGAGAATGGAGAACTTGCTCAATACAAGATGGAGGCTTTGAGTGAGGAGCAATAGTTAATGCTGGCAACTTGGTGCTATTGTGAGACAGCAGTTGGTTGACTGGCATGAGATGAGCATTGAAATGAATGTTTCTTTCTCACACCTCATTGGTGATTGAGTGAGGATGCAGTATACTAATGGAAACCTGTTCAAAGTACTGATGAGACTACTTTTGAAAAACAAGCATTTGCGTGTCATTTAAAAATGAATTTCAAATAAATCCTGTTTCAGGATTGGTGCTGCGATTGATAGCCATTGAGTACCTAGGACTTAGTGAATTAAAAAAGATCTTTTTAATTTATTGAAAACCAAATGCACGACCCGTTCATAATTTCGGCAGTTGTGAAAACACTAAATTCAAGATGTACCTGCCACCTGAATGCATTGTTGGTGTGGTAAAAATATTGTTGAACTTGTCTTAATTTTGATATGTGGAAATTCTGATTTCTGAAAACACACTGCTTCAGTTTGAGATAAAAAATATGACTCAAAAAGCTTGGATTGTGGTGTTCTTGAACAGTTTGACCCTCAGAAGCGCTGGTACTTTCCCAGCTAGGATACATACTAATTATCATTTGATTACCTCTTAAAATATTGAGAAGGGTCCTAGAAATTGTTTTTAATTTAGTTTGGTGCAGAGCAGAATTGTGTAAACATTTTAAAACCAGAAAAAGTATTAATTTTTGAAGATTTGGCTGTCGAAATGACTGAAAAGTGGGGAATCTCCTTAACGTAAATCACAACTGGGTCACTTACTTTTAATAATGTGGCTGAGGTTTTTATCAATTGTAAGCCGTTGTAATTACAACAGGTAAACATCAGACCATTATAGTTTATGTCAGACTGTTTCTTAAAATGGCATTGCCAATGTATGTATCTATGCAATACATCAGCCAAGTGGTTTCAGCATCATCCTTGAGTAGTTTCCGTATGTGACATGGTGTCCATGAACAGTTTCCATTTGTGACCAGGTGTCCATGAATAGTCTCTATGCGTGACCAGGTGTCCATGAATAGTTTCTATGTGTTGCAAGGTGTCCATGAATAGTTTTGATGTATGACAGGGTGTCCATAAACAATTTCTATGCATGACATGGTGTCCATGAATAGTTTCCATATGTGACCAGCTGTCCATGAATAGTTTCTATGTGTGACATGGTGTCTATGAATAGTTTCCATACTCTTCTGTAGTTTTCTATATGTAATACCTTTGTCCCGAAACATAATGTGACCTGATGCTTCTCCTCTTTATCTCATGCTTCATAAAGTATTGCTCTGTTATTTTCCTATTGCCCTCATTTTCGTATTACCAACACATTTGTTGGGTCTTCTAGTATAACCTGCTATATGCATTGAAGTGCTGTACACCATGAAACTCCCCCTCATTCTTGTGTTATGACGTCACATGTACTAAAACACGCGTCTGTTCTTCCAGTATGACCTGCTATACATCGAAGTGCTGTACACCATCAAACATAAGATAGGTACAACTAGCGCCGGTCACTCCGCCTATATCCATGACCTGTATCAGTATGCACAGGAGGCCTTCAACATACAGCCTGAGGAGCATGCCCATCTGCTGGGGCGTGCAGCGGAAGAAAAGCCCCCTATTGTCATCCTTACAGTGACTGTTGTAGAGGCTAGGCACTTGGAAGCAAAGGATGCTGATGGTAAGACAGTGGTTTACATTTGCATTCAACAGCTATTTTTAAGGGATTGTTATTGTTTTGGATCCCAGTTAAATCTCCATTTTTCAATTGCCTGACTACGTGTTCTCTTCTGCTTGTACGGTATTACGGTTTTGACCTGTTTGTTGTTAACATTGTGGAGGACTCTAGGAATATGTCCAAATTTGGCTACATTTTGAACACAGTATCTCAGGAATGACTGATTGGATCCATATGAAACTTTCAAATACAATGTTGTATTCACTGTTCCTTAAATCATTTATAAGAATTTACATTATTAGTGTTGTTATGAATCAAAGACAGAGAATGTTTCAGAGTTAACTAAAGATCACGTGATGTGACCAACACATGACATGTATGAAGACTAATAATTCTTACTTAAAAACTAAGAAAGAATTGCTTATTAAAATGTTCCATTTTTGTATGAGAGGCTATCTAAAATCGGACTTTTATGATCTTCATGAAAAAACTCTAACGTTATGTAAAACGAAAACAAACTATTTTAGAAACTGTTAGAGCGTTTTTTAGAGTGCACAGCTTTAAATTTTATATCCAGTGAAATGAGGCCATGTTATTGCCATTGCTGCTTTTTTGGTTAATTTCCTTAGAAAGACATGTCATCTGACCCAGTTAATGAAAAATTTGTAAGAAATCAAAACTCAATCTACAGGCTTTCCAGTTCCAAAAAAACCTTTTACCAACTGAAGCTAAAATCTACAGTTTTGTAGATATTTGGTGAAATGCATTGCAAGGCTTGTCAATAGGATCCAACACAAGTTTAAATTAGACTGAACTAAGTTAGAAATTTAGAAGTGTATTTTTGAGGCTGGACCTGGAGAATGATTCAAGACTCCCTCTCAAGAGTTGTTGGGTCGCAATTGTACCTAAATTGAAAAAACAACTTCAAAGTCAAGAGTGGGATTAGTGGGACATGTTCTTAGCTGCAAGATCAAGGTAGTCACCTTGCATCCCAGATTACAATAGGCATAAGTAAACCCTTCTTGTACGCCAATATCGCTCAAATTTCAAGGACCGTACTCTTGCTAATCTTTCAATTGTTTGATGGTTCATTATCTTGCCATTGTCTTATTCCTGTGTAGGATTCAGTGACCCGTACTGCATGCTGGGTATTATTCCTGGTAGTCGTCGAGGCAGTCTCACCCCTCAAGATGAAGAGTCTGATGAAGAGCCGCGCACGCCCAAGGTAAGTGCCCTCTGTTGTGCGCTTTCACTTTCTCAGTCATTATACTGATTAAGTTTTGTAAATGAGGTTCGTGTAGAACGCAACATAGGAAATATTGACCAGCTACATACGAGTCAATAGGTACATGGTCAATACCAACATCAGGTTGAAACATGTGACCTTGAGGCTTAGTGTAGGGACCAAGGAGAGTTGAGTTGACTCTTACCCATCTGTATAGCTACAACTTTAGGCTGCGTAGGGACCAAGGAGAGTTGAGTCGGCTCTGACCCATCTGTATATTAACTACAACTCCCCTGAGGCCTGATGGTGGCAATGATACATGAGAATACATGAAGAATGAAAATTGTCAATTTTTTAAGTTCCTTTTTCTTACCTGAGATAGCCAGAAAAGGCAATACTGTAGGTAACATGTTCAATTTAGTTAAATGTACTTCTCTTACTTAGAAACTCCGCCCATTTCGTGTCACTGAGTACTTCGTCAATGAATTTGTACTAGAACTACTGGCATCATCGATTCTCCTTATCACGTAGGCAGATCCAAGTCTCTTTTCTGTGGAACAGGGAAGTTAGTGTTTTAGTAATATCGTTAGATTTATTTAATAAAATGCTGGCTGAAGTAAACTGCAGTATTGTACAGTGAAACTAATGATTTTTTTATGTTTGGCATCTGAAATTACCACGAGGGATTGTGCCTTAAGTGTTACATTAGCCCAATCAATCGTGTTCATTCCATTAGCTATTGTGCGCTTGTTTATTGTTATTTATAATTAATTATTAATGATTCTACTAGGAATTTTGTGAATAGACCTTTTTATGAAGCGTGAATTAGCTATAATGGTATTGCTTACCTGCTCACTTTCTGTTGAATTAAATATAATTTTGATTCAAGATGATGGGCACATATGTTTAGCTGCATCTGAGAGAAGGTCACCTCATCTTCTTGAACAGTTCGAAGTATCCATTGACCTTTTCCACTCTATAATGCATGTCACACAATTATTTGTTGCTGTTGTCTCAATATGTTCACTTTTCTAGAACTTGTTGATGCGAGTACAAGTCTGTGCATGCTGTCAAAATATCTTCAAATCTCGATTTTATTAAAGTTTAGCATTGTTTGAGTTGTGTGGCCACATCTTTTCATTAGAATAAACCTGAAACATGGCCCGACAATCTCAATATAGATTTTCAAAGTTTAATGTCAAAAGTGCAGTTGTGGTTTGCTTAATTATTGCTTCAGTTTTGTTTTCTACAAATCATTTTTCAGCAAAATCATGAATGTCCTAGTTTTTGGAACCTTGTGCAAAAGTTGAACAATGAAAACAAATTCAAGCAGTATTTTCGAGAATAGTATCTAAGTTTCAGTTGAATCTGATCATACATTTCTGAGGTGATGTGTTTTTTAATAAATTAGCTGAATTTGTACAGTTTTCTATGGTTACTTATAAACTTAAATTCCACATATCTTGATTAGTACTTAATCGTCTGTATGGACCACTGAAACTTGCACACAACTTGCAAAAACTTGCACAGTTTAGTACACAGTTGTGTGGATATTAGTAGAGTCAAAGATACCGTACTGTAGTTCCTATATACATCTTTAATAGAGACTTGCCGGAAACGCTGGTTAACGCCCTGGGTGCTTAAATTGGGAAATCCTGAGACAGGGGGTGGGTGCGGTTACCCAAGCAGTGCACGCTTAAACCGAAGATTGACAAAGTCGGGGATGGGCGATTACCCAGGCATGGGCGTTAACCTGCGAGTTTACGGTATTTAGCTTTTGAAGATGTCTGACAAATTGTACTCAATGTATGTTGTTCTTACATTATGTAATGTATAAAAAATTAAATAAATAAAGTCTTCAAGAGGGGTAATGCCAATATTTTCCTTTGACAATATAGTGGTTGCTCTCTCTATCCAAGTGAGTCTGAGTAGCTGGTAGTGGTAGTTAACAACAGGTATACAGTGGAATGTCAGGATCAATGATCTGGAGACACCTGTTTAATCAAGGAAATTACTTACATAGGAAGTACAGTTAGACATGAATTACTAAACTCAAGTCCTTTTACCCGGAAATACATTTCTGAACAATTGCTGCCATCTACCCGTGTGTGAGTCTGGTATTTTTTGTTGTTTGATAGATGTCTTGGAACTGAGAAAGCTGTTAAAATAACTTTCCAACGATAACCACCGTGCATACAACAGCTGTACTAATACTTCTATGAATAATCGTTTTAATGTCTGTCGTAGTGTTTGTTTCTGAAAACACTTTATTTATTCATGTCTACATTTATTTGACTAAGATGAAAACTAGAAATCATCACATCTTTTTAGGCCAGCCAGATTTGCAACTAGAAAAACATTTGTCTTGGCATATAAAAAAATGTGTAATATGTTACCACTTGTTCGACAGGTGTACTACAGTTGTACTGTTATGCAGGTGTACCATTATACGGTTGTACACTGATCATTGTTCGTCATTGAAATTAGTTTGATATGCTCATTATAATCCCGAAAAATTTTGTCTGCTCCATAGGGATTTGTAATGCCGAAATTAACAAGCTGAGGAAGGTGTTTTGTACTTTTCTTTAATGACATAGCTCCATCTGGTGGCCTAAAATTTCAAACACCAGATCATGGTACAATGCATTCACTCCATCTCTGCAAAAAGGATAGTTTAATTCATGATTTTATGATCATCATGAGTATCGTCCTTGCATGAGGTCACAACTAAGGGCCACCTGTTTCTTAATTTTTGACTGTCCATATACAAATAACTATTTTTCTTTATGGGGGTGTACTAATGCTTGGACATTACAGGTGTTGTTTTGTTTTAAAGTGGATCTTGCATGCTAATTCCTTATCTCTGTGATTGCATGGTCAAATTAGGTAAAAACAACATGTAGCAAAGATGTGAACATGAAGTAGCTTGAAAATTGCCAAATGTTTTTAAGAATGAGTTTTGTATTGAAAATAATCTGCCGTAAATCACTCAACTGTGTCCAGTTAAATATCATGCCGTGGTGTAAGGGAATAACGCTGCATGATGTGGACTATATGAGCCCCCAAGGTACCTCAGTATGGCAAAGGTCAGCTATTTGCAAATTTTTGTTTTCACATTGACAAGTTGTCAATGAATGCAACTGCACTTTGTTTAGTGTAGATTATGTTCAGATAGCATTGTCAGTTAGTTCCTGCTATTCATTAGTATATAGGAGCATGCAAATGGTCTTTAAAACTTGTTTTCGTATATACGATGAAGGAAAGTTTAATTGATCTCTGTATTTGCCATACCTCATTCTTTCTTTCCCTTTTCATGAAAGTTGTACTAGCTGCCAGTTCAATTTTCAGGATAAGAAAGCCTCTCGTAGACTGTCCAATGCTCTCAAGTTTAAGCCCAAGAAGGAGAAGACTCGTATCCCAGCACGCTACATTCAGACAACATCAGTGAAACCGAACACACTCAACCCAGTGTGGAATGAAAAATTCCGATTGTAAGTATCATATGAATAAGCTGCACATCTTTTAAATTTTATTTTCTATTGTTAATAAACAACTGATGGGATATCGTATTAGTGCATAATAAATATGAACATTTTGGTGCGTAATTTTGTAATTAAAATGTTATTTTGACAAACTGGTTTGTTGTGTGACAATTCTGTGTATTGTACTGTGGCCATCAATCAAATTTTATTTTCTGTGGATAGATGATTTCACAGGCTATTGAGATTGTGCCATTTGTTTTTTTCTAAGACTTACCATTCCGAAGTAATTCAAGATTTTCTGATGACATTTCTTTAGTTTTAGTTGATCTTTGGTGTCCCTTGACGGATCTGTCTGAAACTTCTGCTTTGTGACACCCGTTTCTCGCTACGACTTACTGTTCTCAAGACATTTGAGATTTACTGCTTAACATACTACTGTTCTTTTTATTGACTTATTACTAGCCGCACTTTATTGACTTATCATATTCATGGTTGAGATCTCATTTTTCATCTCATCAACACGAAATTTACTTTAATACAGTGTTTATCTAACCAATAGCTCGAGCTTTTTATTTTTGAGCAAAGTCAGACACAAGATGGCACTGTGATGGGGGTTTTCCAAGTTATGTTTGTGCACTCTATCTCCGCTATCTTTTGATTGAACCTTTTTAAATTTGGTATGTGAATAGATCTCACGGGCTTTATATCTCTGTGATTGGTTTGATGCTTGGGCTTGCCATTATTGAGTTAGTCAAGGTTTTCAGGTTTGATTACTGTCTTTTGTCATTAACTGATTCCTCATTTCACTTTTAATGGTTTGTCATTAACTGTACGGTGGTCCAATAGGAGTTGGCTGTTGAATTTTTTTGTTTCGTCGTCGACATCACCTTTAAATTTTTATTTCATTTTGCCAAGTGTCACTTCTTAGAGTGTTTTTATTGTAATTTTACTGTCGTTTTTACATCTGGCTCTCTATCTGCCAATTATGGTTTGAATGGCTTCCGTGAAATTCGAAGTATTATGTTCCTATTCATGACAGCACGACTGACATTGATTTTTAGATGGAAAACATTACGCCCATTAGCAGCAGTTTTATTTTCTAGCTCGTTTCAACATCACAGAGAAGTTATTTAAAGGATCGTGGTGAAATTCGGTAGATGTTTCCTGTTAACTAGAGCTCAGCTTTTGTTAACTTATGAACAGTACCGTTGTGCTCCTTTGATCCAATTTTTACTTTTCTTCTACCCCTGTGTGGGAAAATGTCACCAATTTATTACACAATAGGGTGGACCAATGAAATCTTTTTGTCATGTTTCATTCACAAGTGACATACAGTATTAAAACGATGCCATACTCAAGTTCTATACCTAAGCTGCCAGCAGACATTAATTGTAAGCATTTACAATAATGTTAGAAGGCTTTGATCAATGACAAAATTAAAAGTTTTGCCAATTATTTTTGTTAGAAATCGATATTTCACTGTAGTTGCCAAGTCCTTTGGTGGATGCTGCCCATTTTGGTACAGCTCTGGCAAATTGTGCATCCCAAGTGTTTATTTTAGCATTATGGTGTCTGTTTTTGGAATCCTTGTCTTTCGGTCAAACGGTTTGAGGAATCATTACGAAGTTTGACGCTGGCGTTTCTATTGATGTAAACATGGCTCGCGTTGATTTGTGGACAGTTTCAACTATTCTATGGCAGTTTTTTGCATGTGCCTCGATGTCAACCAAGTTTGATGAAGGATTTTCTTGAAATTTGGCAGACAATATTTTATCTAGACTAAAGTAGAACCTCTCCATTTGGAGATTAAGTTCCGACTTGTGCTGTGGGCATAGTTGCAACTTTATTAGTTTAATACGTAATCATTTTTTGATACCTGCCTCTACGTATTCTTAACCTATTTAAGAATCGNAGGGGCATCTCAATGCTCCGCGTAACTGGATCTTTTATAAAAACATTTTGTTATATTTTCCATTGATTCCAATGTTTCATTGTCCTAGATAACTCTCACAACAATGGCATTTAATAATAATCCAGTCACTTGTAATGTCCATGGCATTCATGTTACAGTAACAATTATCCAAAACATGACAAAAATTGTTCACTTTTGGTAAAAGCATGAAATTTAGTTAATCACACGACAGTGTACTTTTGCCAGCGCAAAGTTAAATGAGTCTAGCCATCTTACATTATCTCCATGGAAACTAGCCCTGATCTTGTAGGCCATGAATTGCAAATTTAATGGGTTAAAATTTTCTGTTCAGCTCTAATGGTCAAACCATGTTCATTGTTAGATGTAGACTGCTCTTGAGCAAAACAAAGTCAGCATTGCTATAAAGCAGTTGTTCATTTGACTGTCCAGGTTTAGCAAGGTTTGCATAAGTGGTGAAAACTATTTAGCAGTCTGTCCACACGAGTATCTCCATAGGGACTTTCACGCAACGTTGAAGCATCGATATTTAATTGGGGAGTGTGGGATGATATAAATGATTAACTTTTGTCCTAGATCAAAGTTTTAGGTTATGTAGGACCTCAAGACAACTTGTTGGTGTATTTAGTCAAATTTCTAAAAAACTATAGGTTATAACTCTGGGATTTTTTGAATGATTGAGCATATAGAATTGGATTTTTGAACTAATACCAGTTTGCTATAAATTGGAACACGTGACCATGTCTTTTCAATGAAATTTAGCAATTGAAAATAATGGTATCAACAAGATGACCAAATTATGTTTGATGAAAATGCTTTGTTTGTTCGTGTTTGTTCCAAATTGTTTGAAAGTTCCTGGTTCTTTCAAGGCTGTCTTATATGTTCAACATTGTCTGGTTCTTTCAAAATTCAATGTTCTTTTGAAATTGTCTCAAACCTTCAAAGTTGTTTTTGTTTGAAAACTTATAGTGTTGTTTGTTCAAAAGCTACTCGTGAGTGTTTAAAATATTGTTGGCTTTTCTCAAATAGGTTTTTGCATTCCATAAACAACTTGTTTTTTCAATTGGTTGATGACATATTCATTTGACTGAGTTGTCTTGTTCATAAACGACCTGCTCTTTTGACCAAATCACGTTCCTCCTTCAAGGTTATTTTATGGGTAACCTGTTTTCTGAGTACATTGTCTTTTTGTTGTTGTTCATGTCTATTTTGTTCCCCTTACCCTGACATAACGTATGGCTTGTGGGAGCTCACTGTTTACTAAACTCTAAATCTAGGGTTTACCAACTCAGTCTCGGTGTTTGTTGTTTAATGATGTGTTCTTATTTCCAGTGACCTTGATGATCCAACCACTGACTTTATCCATCTAGATATTTGGTGAGTATGTCACACAACTCTGAAATTTCTTTTATATCTGGTGAATGTCACAAAATTCTGAACTAACTTAGATCTGGTGACTAAGTCACATAATTGTGAAATACCTTAGATCTAGTGAGTCAGTTGCACAAACTTGGAACATGCGGTTTACCCATTGACTAATAATTGTTGGTAAATAGCATAGTCCACAAATACTGGCTAAGTCCTGCAGATTTTCCAATCTCCCCAATTTGGAAGAATTTGACCTATTCACTATTTTAGTGTTTTCTTTTGGCCTCTGTCTTGCTCTTAACCAAATTGCTCGAAGAATCGTCATTGCGCACCAACAATGCCACCAATGAGAAACACCAACAAGAACATTGATGAAGATGACACCAACACCCCTAAAATTGCCGAAACAGTGACGCACCCAACACAATAGTATAGCCTCATGATGGCGCCACAAACACGAAACCACTGCCCAAACACCTGCCGACAACATCATCCACATTGATCCCTGATGCAGGGATAACGATCGTGACTAAAGGCCACAAATATGAACAAAATTGCTGGTGTGAAATCATCTCCAAAACCAGTAGTTAGACAACAGTTTAGCAACGGACGTCGGATTGCGTCTCAATACTCTTACATCACTGATGAGTTCTATGATGATGACACTGCTAACACCAATGAAGATGCTGAAAATGTCAACATCATCACCTACAATAGCTGTAGCTCCTTATTCCATTGTAGAATCTTTGTGAATGTTTGCAAGAAAGTGTTTTCCTATTAAAATATGATATTGGCTGTCTACTACTTTTTAGATGGCTTTGACTTACATTTGCCTTTGTATCTTTGGAGTTTCATAGTATGTTTTCATGAAATTGGCAAACAGTTCTGTATTAAAGAGACGTCGACACCTTCCTAATTTGGGATGAATTTGACGCATTCTGTATGATCTCATGGCCATTTTTATGACACCATTTGCGGTCTATTTGTGGACGCATTTCAATGCTTTCACATTGCTCTTGCTGTAATTGTCATCATCGTAATCATTATCATGCAACATTGATGACAAAATTGATAAAGCAAGGGGAATCAGTCGACAAGTGAAGAATTAATCAATAGAACAGTGCTGAGAAAATCAGAGCTATCGCCCTACAAAAAAATTGAAAAGTGGCCACCTCAGTGCCACCATTTCTTGTGTGGAAATTTTATGCTGATGCAATGGAAAATGTGATATGTGTCATATTGCTCTTGAAGTACGATACAGCGACTACAAGCCTGCCAATGTATTAAGAGTGGGACATAAGCCCTCAGTAAACTTCAAGAATGGTAAGTGATTAGATATGAGTGATGCATTTCTGAGACAGAGAGGATCTATTCATAATCTAAGTTTCACAAAGACCCATCAAAGGCCGCTGTAGCTTACATCACTGTCATTTTAGGATTTTTGAGTCTGCTTGAATGTGCCTTTTTGTTAATAGAAGATCCTTTGTTGCTGTGCAAGTGTCCATAGGAACATGTCATCGTTATTAAGAGTACAGCATGCGCTAGTTCATCTGTCTTATGGTTGTCAGTGAATGTTGAGTTGTTTTCTCCCACTTCAGGGATCATGATGATGAGACCTCAGTCTTTGATGCTGCAAGTAGACTCAACCAAGTCAAGGGGGTCAAAGGGTTGAACCGCTTTTTCAAGCAAATGGCACAATCTGCACGCAACTCCAGTGGAAATGTGGATGATTTTCTTGGATCAGTCAATGTTGCTTTACAAGTGAGCATGTCTAATTCCATATTTGTGGGGTGTCCGTGTCAAAGTTTTGTTGGAAGCTGACACAAATTAGTTTACCATATGAATTGTTATGTTGTGAGCTTTCATTAGACAAGTCTGTAGGGTGATTCGTGACTGTTAAAGCCATCAGGCAGCAAATAACCGATGTGGGCATTTAAGTTACCAGCAAAGTTAAAGCTTCCAAATATCTCAAAGAAATCTGTTGAAAATATCACATTTCAGTTTTATTGGACAGGTCAAGCTGGTGCAGAGATCACAGTAACTATAACTAACAAGTACTGTATTGCTATGTTTTTGATAGAAGCTTTCTCTTCCATTCGGCTAGTTCACAAAATTGTAGAAAATTTACCTGTGATGGCTCACTTACAAGGGCATGTTTCTCATATTGCAGACTGCCTCAGTGTTACGAGTGGCATCAAATTTCATATGTTTTCTGTAAATAATCCAAACTTTTGATTAAGGGCACTCACTTAACATTAAAAATTGTTATGGCACTTTCCTTTATCACTTTAGATGTGATGTCAGGGCTCAAGAAGAGCCGACAGTTCATTTTTTATGCGCCCACATATTTATATTTGGGTGCATATTGCCGTCATCTCTGTCTGGGCATCTGGCGTCCGCCGTCTGCGGCTGTATCTTCTAACCCCCTTGCAGGATCCTATTGAGATTTGGCAGGTGTGTTCCTATGGGGTTGACGACAGAGGGCGATGTGTTTCGGACCAACCCGAATTCCGCTGTGCCCCCTGGTGGCAATTTTAGTTTTTTACGTTTGCCTCTGTATCTTGAAAGGTCCTCAACCGATTTCCATGAAATTTGGCACATAGGCATCTATTAATGAGATGACGTTATCCTTTTGTTTTCGGATGGATTTGAGGTATTTTGCACCACCTAGTGACCATTTTTACTGTTTTTGAGTCTGTTTTTTGGCGTCCATCCCTCCATCAACCAAACCGATCAAAGGATGATTGCGAAAATTGTCATGTATGTTCTTACTATGAAGTGGACGGCTGGCAATGGTTTTTCGACGACTTCAACTAGTGTGGCGCCTCCTAGTGGCAATTTTTTGTTTTTGCGCTTATGGCTGTATCTCCTAACACGTTTGCAGGATCTTTACTAAATTTAGTAAGTGCATTTATATGATGTGAATAACGCAGGATGATGACTATCAGACGGATCTGGTTACTGGTGTGCCACCTAGTGGCAATTTTTTTTTACGTTTACCTCTCTACAAAGGTCCTCAATATATTTTCATAAATATTGGCATACAGGCATCTGTTAATGAGGTGACGCCATCTCTCCATTTTCAGGTGGATTCGACCTAGTTTGCGCCACCTAGTGGCCATTTATACTGTTTTCGAGTCTGTTTTTTGGCGTCCACTCATCTATCAACCAAACCGCTTTCAGGATAATTGTGAAAATTGGCATGTACGTTATAACTATGAAGTGGACGGCTGACGATGATTTTCCAATTTCGATTACTGTGGCACCTCCTGTTGGCAGTTTTTTTGCGCTCATGGCTGTATTTCCTAAACCGTTTGCAGGATCTTTACTTGATTTAACTTGTTGACAACGAACAACAACGACTTTCGGATGGATCTGACCACTCATGTGCTCCCTAGTGGCAATTTTAGTTTTTTACGTTTACCGCTGTATCCAAAACAGATTTTCATAAAATTTTGAATATAGGCATCTATTGAAGAGATGACGCTTTGCTCCTGGTCATGGATGGAATCTAGGTATTTTGCGCCACCTAGTGGCCATTTTTGCTGTTTTCAAACCCTGGTCAACCAAATCCTTATAGGGATGGTTTTGAAAATTGAAATGTTCTCAATGTGAATAGGACGTTCGATGATGGCGACTGACTACTGTGGCACCTCCTAGTGGTAGCTCTGTTTTGTTTTGCATCCATAGCTGTATTTGGATGGATTGTACGTTTTTGCGCCACCTAGTGGACATTTTTATAATACAAATAAATAACCCTAAAAGCACACCATTGCGATGCATTCGTGGGCACATTTCAACGCTCTGCGTTGCTTTTGTTTATTTTTCATACCATACTCGCTACATTTTTGGACACGTTATGACTTGAAATATTACGAGCTTGGTCTGAAGACATAAAATTTTCATTTCCCTTCCAAGCCCTGAAATCACACAAAAGAACGAAAAAATTGAGACCTGTTTCATAACAGTCAGTGCCTCAAATCAAAAGTTTTTGCCAAAAAGTGCAGGTTCATGGCCACCTTAAAAGTTCTCAACGATTCATTGAATGGTGTCATTGTGTAACTATGATGAAAATCTTGCCAATTTTGGACACAATGTGATGGTCAAATGAAGTTTTAATTTCATTTTTTCATAAGAGATGTTTGTAGCATCAAATAAATGCCTTTACCAGTTGAAAGATCTATACCATAGTCAGTATGGCACAAGGTGTTAATAAGAAGATTTTGATCATTCGCATTAAAATTACAATCTTTTGTTCATTGAAAAAGAAGCTATGGAGAACTGATTGACGGTTTTCAACGAAACTTTGACACAGAAGTATGTGGCCGCAATCTGCTGGTACCAGCTAAGTTTTTGGGCAGGCTTGGCTACCAGCACCCCCTAGTGGCTGTTACATTTCGGAGATTATGGCAACTGCCAGTTTTGAACAGACTCTAAAACAAGCTTTGCCCATTGTCACTCTGTGTCTATCTTAAGTTTGTATCTGGCAAACCTAATGATTGTTCTTACAGTAGGCTAAACTTAGTGAATTTTTGAATGCCTAATGCTGTGTTCCTATAGTAGTTTTTTCTTTGTTGCAATTGTTGAAAACATCTTGATTTAATGCTAGTAAAATTAGAACGTGAGGTGCCAACATTTTATTGTGAATTCTATCTTTAGCAGGTACTCCTTCCAATTGTTGTTTCCTTGTTCCTTACATGAAACTGATAAGCATATCACTTGTACACTGTGGGCACAAATCAACACTTTGCATTGCTCTTGTACAAAAGAGACATGGGCTAGTATTCCTAGTAGTTGCAGTTTGGTAATAATCTACTTTCAGAAAATATATAATACATTAATTGAGAGTTAGAACCTCTAGTTTTGTGGGTATTTTGCTGAATGCACAGAAATGTCGTTAATGTTGTACAGAACCTTTAGTTAGTGTTTCAATGCTGTGCATCCAGTTCACTTATGCAATGTTTCTACGGATTGTTAGGTATGTGTTAGATGTTTTGTATGAACGACTTTTTGTCTGTTCCTGACAGAATGTTGTTTGAATACTTCACTGTGAATGAAGTAATATACTTATTAATTTTTCATTTCATGAAATTTAGTGTTGGAGGTTCTTGCAAAGAAGCATTTATGAGCAGGTATTGCTGGTGTCTCTTGTAGGAAATACCTTCAACTGGTGAAGAAAAATGGTTTGACCTTGAAGCACGGTCATCAAGGTCAAAAGTTGAGGGTTCCATTAAATTGCGGTTAAAATTAGCAACTCGGGAAGACAGGGGAATTCCCGAAGAAGATAACTGGACAGATGTAAAACAGCATGAGGATCTGATGAAGATTTTTATTGAGCATGAGTTACGACGATTCCAGGTATGAGATGAGACTATTCCATGCATGTATGTTGTGTAGTGTGGATTTGAATGAAAATATGATGGAGATTCACATGATAATTACTGACCGTGAAATACCATCATGACACCATGACTTAGGTAAAATTGGCAGTTAAGGATGGAGGCTAACGCAATAAGGTGAAGTTAGGGCAATATTGTATGCACTTTAATACAAACTGCACTGTGTGTAGACGGTGCCACCTTCTCTAACTTAGCAGTAGAGACGGTGGTACTCACTTAGGGCCTCATACGCCAGAAGCCGGGGAATGATGCCTCACACTGATTAAACCGTCAAAGTCACGTCACCTTTTGCTCTTAGAGGGACACTTTAGGAAGCTGTCAATGTTTTTAATTCCTTCCAACTCGAACAAATACGACCTGTAGTCACTTTTTTTCAAGCAGTCCATCAGTTGCCAAATCAGGAACTGGTCATTTTTATTGTGCTTGCGCCAGGGGATGTGACGGCACTGTCTACACTGTATGTATATGATACACAAATTGTGTATAGTCTTTGATGTGTGCTTCCAATGCCTGACGTAACAAGCATCGTATGGTAGTCCTCTGTCTGATATGCTGCTGTCCATGTGTTTTGAGAAAGTGTCTGGTTCTATATAGTCATCACATTACCACACCCTTCTCATACACCGTAAGTGATATCACATGATCAAAGGACCGTTCTAATACTCCAGGACAAGTGTTATAAGTGGCAGGGCCAGCTGCCTAGGGTTGCCCAGACAATTCTGCACCAACACGCCATACAAGGGGACATAACTCCTATTCAACAAAGCATGTGTCGGTGGATCGCCTACTGCGAGAAGCATATGCAGCAGCCGTTTGACTACCAGTTTATACTAAAACTGTTACATGAACTGGATGAGTGTTGGGAGCCAGGCTCTCTCTCTAGAGAGGAGGTAAATATTGCATTTATGTCTGTTCTCTGTGTTCAGCGCAATCTGGTTCAATTTTTTTGTAATTTAAATTGATGAAAGAGCTGAAATATTAAAAATGCAGAAAGATTTTTATGCGCCCACATATTTATATGTGGTCACATATTGCCGTCATCTCTATTTGGGCGTCCGGCGTCCGCCGCTGTATCTCCTAAACCCCTCACAGGATCATGATGAGATTTGGCAGATGTGTTCCTATGAAGCTCACGACGGACGACGACGAATTTCAGCCCTCTCCGACTACCGTTGTGCCCCCTAGAGTCAATTTTTGTTTTTTTTTTGGTTACCTCTGTATCTTCGGAGGTCCTCAACGGATTTTCATAAAATTTAATTGGCAGTTGGGAATTTATTAGTGAGATGATGCCATCCTACTGTTTTCGGACGGATTTGAGGTACTTTGCGCCACCTAGTGGCCATTTTTGCTGTTTTCGAGTCTGTTTTTGGCGTCCGCCGTTCTATCAGTCAAACCACTCTAGGGATGATTTTGAAATGTTTTTACTGTGAAGAGATCGGTCGACGATGATTTTTCCAACGACTTCGACTACTGTGGCGCTTCCTAGTGGTAGTTTTGTTTTTTTCTGCTCCCATGGCCATATCTCCTAAACCCCTCACAGGATTTTGATGTGATTTGGCTGATGTGTTCCCATGAAGCTGACGCCGGATGACAACGAATTTCTGACTTCTTTGACTACTGGTGCTCCCCTAGTGGCAATGTGAATTTTTTACGCTTACCTCAACCTGTAGATTTGGAGGTCCTCAACAGATTTTCATAAATTATATGAAGTTGACAACAGAGGGTGATGACTTTCGGACGGACTGGGCTACCGGTGTGCCTTTTAGTGGCAATTTGATTTTTTAACGTTTACTTCTGTATCTTAAAAGGTCATCAATGGATTTTCATGAAATTTGGCAGTTAGGCATCTAATAGTGAGGTGACGCTATCATCCGGTTTTCGGTAAAAGTCGAGGCATTTTGCACCACCTTGTGGCCATTGTTACTGTTTTTGAGTCTTGTTATTTGGCGTCTGGGCCTTTGTCAACCAAAACCACTCTAAGGATGGTTAAGGAAATTGGCATGTATGTTCCTAATGTGAAGAGGAAGTCTGACAATGATTTTCCAACGACTTTATCTACTTTGGCGCCTCTTAGTGGTAATTTTTACGCTTATAGCCTCTTAATGGCAATTTCATTTTTTTGGTTTCCTCTGTTTTCTCAGAAGTTCCTTGACGGATTTTTATGAAATTTGGTAAATAGCTTTGATGACACATATAAGTTTTCGGATGGATTCGACATATTTTGCGCCATGAAGTTGCCGCCATTTTTATGTTCCAAATGAACATCCCTAGAAGCACACCGTTAGCGGTGCATTTGTGGGTGCATTTCAACACTCCACATTTTTTTTTGTTTTAACTGAGATTGAAATGGACATTGAGTCATGGGAGTTTGATATGTTATAGACTGTATGGACACAGTCAGACCAACAAGGCTGGCTTCATATCACCTACATGTGCCAAGATTCTGGGCATGTCATAACTGCAAGAGTCTTACTTAAAGTGGCAATATACCCATGTTCTGTCAAAGAAATTAAATTTCAATTTAGAGCACTCACTGCTTATCTAAGATGAGAAGTGATTTGAGGTCTTGCAAAGGATTGTAAGTTCCTTAATTCTTAAGACCATGTTCTTAGAATAAAATGACAAACAGTGCCAAATTAACTTGCAGAGTTTGGTTTCAAGCAGTAACCCCAGTCCTTTGATTTGATTAAAGTCTGAGACCAAATTATAAATTAATTGTTTTTTGTGATAGAGAGAAGGTTTATTGCCACTTTTAAATTATTGTATGATAGTGTATCTACACACACACCAATCATTGGTGTGATAGGTATCATTGTCAATAAAATCGTGCCAGACCAGCCAGCTTCCTGTCACGTGTGCTGCGTTTGCTGTGATTTCAGATCATTAATAGCAGCCTGTTGAAAGACATGGTAAGGTGTTGCCCGTTTTGAGGCATGCTTGAGTGTGGTCACATCATAACCATGTAATCAATAACCACCCTGCACAGCACACTCTCTAAAGCTTCATAATAGTCACCTGAGGGCTCTGTTTCATGGGAGTTTTATCCTTCATAGTGACGAAATAACATCACACTTTCATGGGTCACATGGTTATGGAATAAACCTGTGTAGGTAATGGTAAACATAGGACTCAAGACTAAATAGAAGTTTCACGAAACAGTCCCCTGAACATGGCTCTCTCCAATACTTGTAAATAACTAAACTGTATTGTCTACTATACTGATGTGACTGCTTTGTTAAGGAGTATTTGCAACATTACATGTGTTACAATAAGGGCTTGTTTGCTAGCTACTGCTACTTAACCCCTCCACCTGGAATTGCATAGCAAAACTGATATTCGCTAGGTCAGTATATAATACCTAAACAGTATGACTGTTTCAAGGCTAGTGTTTGTGTGTATTTTGGCTTGGTAAAAATAATTTTGAAATATTTTTTGTAGTTTCGATGTGAAAAAACAATAAATGAAGAGACATTTTTATGCACCACCCCTGCTATGTCATAAGTTAGGGGTACTAAGCACTAAGCCGTTATTAGCCTTGACCTTACCTCACTTCTGATGTGTACATTCTATACACTCATGAAAGTGTCCACACTGTCTCGTCCCTACTCCCATCCAACAACCTGCGGTGAACAATTACGACTACATTCTGACCCACCTTCAAATTATAACAGACTTCACTGTATATTGACTGAATCACAATGGTGTTGGGTGTTGACTGTTAATGGTGGCTAATGAAGAAAACTGCTACAGTACAAAACAACAGTAAGCAGACGATTACCTTTTCCTTGTCATGACGGCTAATTCTGTTAACAACAAAAATGACTGGTACGAGGTGGCAAAATTCAGAATGTTTATCTCCTTACTAACTTTCATGCTAATTTCCTTTCATTCTCGGTCATGAGGGAAGGCTTCTTTGATGATTAATTTGACTTACACCCCACTTTCAAGATGGAGAATTCTGGGTCCTTTTGTTTAAATACTTATGGCGTTTACTCTTTCACTGTCTTGGTTTTGGTGTGCTTGTGACTAGGCTGCTGGAACTATACTTTACGAGTTGTTTACATTGCACCTGTCGTGTTTTTATGGACAAAATGTTATTTTGATGAGGTTTATTGAAAACACTGTGTTGTCGGTTCTCACAATCTTAACTTCTATCATTTGTGTTTCTTGAATTTGAAGGGACAGATCATTGAATATACTTTTTGTTGTGTTAATTTGGCATGGCCAACATTAGTTGAAAACTGTGTACTATCTTTAGTACGAGCCCGGGACTGCAATGTGCAGGTTATGTTGGATCCTAGAAAAGTGCTCAAATTTTGCTGACTTCAAAAATGGTTGATCGGATTCGCATGAAACTTTGAGATACTATGCTTTATGTATTGTTCTCCAAAACGCTTTAGGAATTGTTTTCAATTTCATCCACTTTTAGCATAAAAAATAGCACTTCTAAGATTTTTATGCCAAAATCTGAAGTCATATGAAATGAATCATAAATGGTTGATTGGATTCATATGAAGCTGAGATACTGTGATTTATTCAATGTTCTCCAAAACGCTTTTGGGAATTGTTTTTAAAATCACCCACTTACTATAAAAAATAGGACTTTAAGATTTTTATGAAAAAATCCATGTTGTATAAAATGAAAAGGAAACAATAACTTAAAAATTTGTTACTAATACAAGATTTTTTGTTTTAGAGATTTGTATCGAATTAAATTTGATAATATGTTATTGAAACTTGTTTTGCTACTTCTTCAAATTAGAACACAATATGGTGGAACAGTAAAATTTCATTTTGTCAAAATTTTCAACAAGAGTAAACAAGATAATTTTATTTCATTATATGAAAACATTATGTAGTAAGGCTGTCATCAACAAGCACACTTTAAGAGATTACTTGTTGTTTGTTAAAGTCATTATAAACCATTGTGAAGTCCTTTCAAGTTTCAGCAAATAACTTTAACTGTCTGTTTTTAACCTGGAAAAGTTAATATTGTGTGAATTATAAATGAGAGAAAAATCTATGCCCTAACATGTCAAACATTTGTTTTGACCACCATTTTTTAAAATAACAATTTTTAATTTTGGTAACTTCATGTTTGAACTATATAGTCTTACTGTCAATATGCTTGGAAGTGTGTATCAGATTTTTTACGTAATATCAGACAGCAGAGATATCGGACATCAAAGTTTCATTTTATAAGATTGTCCCAAGTCGTCATTTTTTATGGTAGATATCCCCGTTTTTTGGAGGAAAATCAAAATCTCAGACACAATTCCCCTGGTCATAGACCATGGACTGTATAGAATTTCGTGAAAAGCATTGAAAGTCAATAGGTCTGAAAATGGCGTTTAAGGATTTTCCTCATAATTGACATCAAAGAATTGGTATACTAGGTACATAAAAACATATTAAAAGTTGTAATGAAAAATTAAGTTCATGCAATAGGTGAATGTCCCATTTTTGAAAAATCTACTCTGTACACCTCTGTTTGTCAACAGTTATTGTAGCCCTGGATTTTCACAGTTGTCTGTGAATGTAGTGATATCAGACATGTTTTCTATTGAAGAGGATACTGTAATCGGCAAACAGGCATTGACCTGCAGATTTCAACATGTACACCCTGAGTTGACTTGAGAGGTCTCCTCGTATACATACTGTGTACTAGAGACCTGAGGAGTCTTCCAATATGTACAAGAATTGAACTCAGTGTTTCCCCGTACACTCTGTGTAAAAGAGTTGAGGTGAGAGTACCAGGGGTCCTCCATATACATGCTGTATACAAGAGTTGACTTGAGGGGCCTCCCATGTGCACCCTTTGTACAAGAGTTGGGTTGAGGGGTTCTCCACATTCTCTGATACCCATTGATGAATGACTTAAGTGATTCTTTGAAGCATGGTAGATAATTGGCCTGCGAGTCTTGATGCAGGACCAAAGAGCACGGGCATGCTTAGCAGTAGACTAGATTGATATCTGGACTAGCCCTGATTCAGAAACCACTGTCGTTTGGAGTTAAAACTGCTGAGGAAACAGGAGTTTTCGTAATGTGCACACCCCATGTACAGGAATTGACCTGAAGTCTCCCTCACATATGTCCAGTGTCTACCTTACCTTTTCACCATCATGTTGTCTCATTGACCAGTCGTTAGGAAGGTTATAAGTGGCCCCCCTATGTCGAATAACTTTATGTTGCTGAAATCATTCCAAACTTCTAAATCCATCATGATATGGTATGCAGTTTTTATTGGTGATTGTTCTGTTGCATCTGCAGGAAGAATCGCTGGCCAAGTCCCTGAATGAATTCGTCGACTTCTGTCTTAGTCTGTTGTCCAAGCTTCGACAGGTTTTCCCACCAACTATTAAGGCAGCTCTTCACCGTCTTCAGTATATGCTCAGGTAGATTCTTCAGTTCTATAAATTTCTTTTCCTTTGTTCTGTTTTATGGGACGTATTATCTCACTTAACATCGTGTGGCAGTAACTGATTTTTTGATTGTTGAATTCTCAAAATTCAAACTGTCTCTTGAACTTAGAACATTAAGTTGTTGCTAAATTGAATTTTTTTTCTTCCTTAAAATTGAACACTCAGTTTCTCAGTTTTTACTTTCATTGTGTTCAAAGTTGTCACACTGTATGTGTCATGTTGCATGGCTGAACCAGGTCATTCTACAACTTTGCGTACATTCATACATCATGCCACTTCTGCCTTGCTTGCATCATAATGTGTAACATGTAATAGAACATTATCTTGTTCATGTTTCAATTATTTCCCATTCAGTTGCTCACTAGCCACTCATCAGTTGTTATATCTCCATTAGCCATGCATTCCATTGTTATGTCTTCACTAACTTCTCATTCAGTAGTGATGTCTTCACTAGCTAACCATACAATTATGCCTTCACTAGCCTCTCGTTCAGCTGTAATCTTTAGTAGTCACTCATAATCAGTATTTATATCTTCACTAGCCACCCATTCAGTTGTGACATCTTCACTAGCCACTTCTTTGTTTGTAATATCTCTCACTAGCCATTCATTCAGTTGTGATATCTTCACTTGTCACTTCTTTGTTTGTAATATCTCTCACTAGCCACTCATTCAGTTGTTATATCTCCATTAACCACTCATTCAGTTGTGATATCTTTTCGTCTAGCTAGTACTCATTCAGTTGTATATCACCTCTAGCCACTCACTCAGTTGTGATATCTTCACTAGCCACTTATTAGTTTGTTATATCTTTCACTAGCTACTCATTCAGTTGTGATGTCTTCACTAGCTACTCAGACATTTAGTTGTGTATCACCACTAAACACTCATTCAGTTGTTGTATCTTCATTAGCCACTGATTCCGTTGGTATCTTCACTAACTACTCACTCAGTTGTGATATCTTCACTTGCTACTCACTCAGTTGTGATGTCTTCACTAGCTACTCACTCAGTTGTGATGTCTTCACTAGCTACTCACTCAGGTGCGATGTCTTC
>NMRA01000945.1:6180-20542 GCA_002633005.1 Phoronis australis | reverse complement strand
TACTCACTCAGTTGCGATGTCTTCACTAGATACTCACTCAGTTGCGATGTCTTCGCTAGCTACTCACTCAGTTGCGATGTCTTCGCTAGCTACTCACTCAGTTGCGATGTCTTCGCTAGCTACTCACTCAGTTGCGATGTCTTCACTAGCTACTCACTCAGTTGTGATGTCTTCACTAGATACTCACTCAGTTGCATGTGTATCACCACTAGCCACTCATTCATTTGTCATGTCACTGTAACTGTTAATTCAGTTGATATATCACCCACTAGCCACTCATACAGTAGTTATATCTTCGCCAGCCATCCATTCAGCTGTTATATCCCCACTAGCAGCTCAATCTGTTGTTATATCTCCATTTGTTGTTCACTCAGTGATTATTGTGTAGTGATGTATCTTCAGGTGCCTGTCTTGTGTTTACAATATGAAAGTGTTCAAGAAGTGTTGCCCATTCCAAAAGGAACTTCGCTCAGAGATTGTGGCTGTTCTTAAGGTCAGTAATCTTTAGCAACTTGTACCATCCTAAAATCACAACATATAATTTGAAACAGCATCTGTTAAATTCTTTGTATCATGTTGACAATAAACTATTAAGGTATTCACTTCACTGTCTTCACTGCTGCTGAATATTGCTTACATTCCATTTTTTCTGATTTTTCTGTCAAATTTTGTTTGTATTCTGCAGAAGAGTGTCAGTGAATGGTATGGCAGTATTTACGACAGTTCAGCTGCACATGTAAAGGTGAGTCAACTTGAACATTTGTGCGCAGTCGTGTTTGTATAGAGAAACGTAGCAACGATGCTGAGTGCATTGTCATAACTAAGGTCTGCATCAATATATGAACACTCATCTTTTTTCTGGTCAACTTGGCCATTGAATGAGGATAATAGTGCTTGGTAGCCTGTCTCCACTCAAGTATGAGCTAGACTAGTGACTGTATGAGATAGCCTGTCTTCACTCTAGTATGAGCTAGACCAGTGGCTGGAGAGGATAGCCTGTCTCGACTCTAGTATGAGCTAGACCAGTGACTGGAGAGGATAGCCTGTCTCCACTCTAGTATGAGCTAGGCCAGTGACTGGAGAGGATGAGCCTGTCTCGACTCTAGTATGAGCTAGACCAGTGACTGGAGAGGATAGCTTGTCTCGACTCTAGTATGAGGTAGACTAGTGACTGAAGGGGATAGCCTGTCTCGACTCTAGTATGAGCTAGACCAGTGACTGGAGAGGATAGCCTGTCTCCACTCTAGTATGAGCTAGACCAGTGACTGGAGAGGATAGCCTGTCTTCACTTTAGTATGAGCTAGACCAGTGACTGGAAAGAATGATGACTAAGGGCAGTGTTTTATTGCAAGACAAGTGTTGGCTTATGTATTGTTTTGTTTACTGAATAGACTGTATTATGATTTGATATGATTATCTACTAGTTATTCGTGCTACTAATTTTGTTAATCTTTCCAATGACTTACGGGAAATAACGTTTTGAAACTGAGTGGACCATGCCATTGCCAATATCTGCTCCTTTAGTACATTGTATGTGATGAAATCTCTAGGACTCCCTTGAAGAAGGTGCTGGGAACAGTCTTGTAGACATCACTAAGTTGGTATGTAGCCTGAATGCTGACTTACATAATGCCCAGGAGTACTACCAGCCTCTGTTTGACAGGTAGGTGAGTCTTTGGCTGCATTTCGTAGAATAAGAGTTTCCCAAATAAAATTAGAAAAAGTGTAATCAATTTCTTTGCTTGTAATGCATGGTGTTATCAAATCTTGCGTGATCTTGGGTTTTCACGTGGTTCTAGTGTCTGTGTATATCTGGCCTTGTCTAAGTGCGTAGCAGCTTTTTGTGCAGGCATGTGTGAGATTATGAGAGCATGTGTTTGACTTTGTGGCTTGTGTAGGCGCATTATGCTGTCAGCTCCATTCTGAACCAAGTTTGTTGACAGATTTTCATGAACTTTGGCAAATTTGTTTCTATTATGGAGATGTCTGAACTTTAAATTTCCATTTTCAGATGAATTCTACATAATAATTTGATACTTGTACAATTACATGCAAACTGGATACAGAAGCATGAGGAGACAGATGAGCACATACATGACACTGTGTTCCAACTGACTGAGGAGACAGATGAGCACATACATGACACTGTGTTCCAACTGACTGAGGAGACAGATGAGCACCTATGTGACACTGTGTTCAACTGACTGAGGAGACAGATGAGCACATATGTGACACTGTGTTCCAACTGACTGAGGAGACAGATGAGCACCTACATGACACTGTGTTCAACTGACTGAGGAGACAGATGAGCACATACACGACACTGTGTTCCAACTGAGGAGACCGATGAGTACATACATGACATTGTATTCTAGCTGACGGAGGAGACAAATGAGTTCATACATGACACTGTGTTCTAACTTACTGAGTTGACAGATATGTACATCCATGGCACTGTGTTCCAACTGACTGAGGAGACAGATGAGTGCATACATGGCACTGTGTTCCAAATGACTGAGGAAACAAATGAGTTCATACATGGCACTGTGTTCCAAATGACTGAGGAGACGAATGAGTTCATACATGACCCTGTGTTCCAACTGACCGAGTTGACAGATGATTACAAAATCCCGGCACTGTGTTCCAACTGACTGAGGAGACAGATGCATGAGCACGTATGTGGCAGTGTGTTTCAGCTGACTCACTGAGGAGACAGAAGAGTACATACATGGCACTGTGTTCAACTGACTGAGGAGACTGATGAGCACATACATGGCACTGTGTTCAACTGACTTAGGATACAGATGAGCACATACATGACACTGTGTTCCAACTGACTGGGGAGACAGATGCATGGCATTGAGTACATACATGACGCAGTATTCTGACTGACTGACCATAGTCTGGCAGTGGTTCTGGATGCACCATCTGACGTGCACTCCAGTTTACAATTTCTGGTTTTGTCCTACTTATCATTAAGGGATTATGATGTGTCGTTTTCTTTCCAGAATAGTGAATGTGGACTATCTTGGAGTCACTTTCAAACAGTTGGAAGGATTGGTAAGTTGAGTTTGATTACACATACGAGAGCAGTGCATGCTGGGATTAGCACGAGTCTAGAGCCTTAGGGTCGTGCAGACCTCAAAACACTAGGATCCCTTTCAGTAGTTAACTGGTCTCTTGACAGACCTCTGTTGTCAGCAAACGTGGCTAAATGATGCTTATCAAGGATTTAAATGTCAAAATGTTGTTGAGTCTCATGTACTCATCATGCCTGCCAACTCTCGTAATTGAATTGTTTTTAATTGAGGGCTGTTCCAGTAAAATCTGTATGGAGGGGGGAAGGCACCTTTTTTTCGCACCCACCACCCATATTTTTCGTTTATTTCTTCAGCCTACCACCCGTAATTTTTTATAAGTTCGAAATGCAACCACCCGTAATTTTTTTTGTTCTTGTGGTTGACTGCACAGGCGCTTGAGTTTATTTGTTCCTCCATCACCACTAACGTCATTCATTACTAAGAAAACATGTTTCTTATATATGATTATTAGCCATCGAGAAATTCGAGCACCTGTGGTTAAATGGTGTTATGGGCATGCCAATGAGGAGATCAGAGGGAGTGAAAAAGTCTGAGCTTTTTGCAAGTTGCATTTTTGTTTCAGTTTTTGATTCTGTGCAGATTGTTTAATACAAAATTTACTAAAATTACCCACCATCAAACATTTATGGCCCAATTAAACAACAACGACCTGTAAATTTTTATTTTTTTGAAGTACGACCACCAGCCATTTTGAATTTAAATCAAACGCAACAACCCATAAATTTTTATTTCAGTTGCCTTCCCCCCTCCCACACAGATTTTGCTGGAACAGCCCTGAAACAATGTTTGATGCAAGAATACATATTAAGTCAAATCTGAAGTTACAGAGTAGAGTGGCTCCTTCTACTGGGTAATAGCAACTGTCTGATTCCTGCAAAATGTATTATGCCTTCTGCTAGTGTTTATGGATGTTTCTAGTGTCATGAATCAGATTGCACAAATCTAACCCATCGTGACTGTTCGGGGTGGACTCTTGGTTTCTAGAGTCCCCACCCCATTCTTTAGATGATGAAGTAAACGTATTGATGTTAGAGTTATGTGATAACCCCTGTATTCTGTCAGTTCAGTGCAATTCGACTAATAGTCACAATGTTGTCACATTCACTGACTTGTCAGTTAGACTGCCAGTCACAAAGTTGTTACATTTATTGACTGGTAGATTGCCAGTCACAATGTTGTCACATTCACTGACTTGTCAGTTAGACTGCCAGTCACAAAGTTGTTACATTTATTGACTGGTAGATTGCCAGTCACAATGTTCTGTGACATTCATTGACCACTCAGTTAGGCTGCCATTTACAATTATATTAAGACGCATTCACTGACTGGTCAGTTAGAATGCCAGTCTTACTGTTATGTCACATTTGGTGACCTTTTAGGGTTTGTCTTGTGATCTTACTTAATTTGCATGAGTTAAACATGTATTTGGTTGGTTTTATTGTAAGTTAGCAGATGACGTAACCAAGGCAATGGAAGATGAGGTAATGTGCATGTCATGCTTCCCTTGGTTCATGCAGTGCTGCCACCTTTCACCTCTCACTTGTCGTTTTCCAACCACCATTAATGTGTCATTTTCAAGCTAGCCACTTTTTTGTGATGATGTGATGACACTAGTCAAAGAACAGTTTGTTGCAGTATTGTGAAAAAATCTTATTGGTGCCGTGGTGTAGTGCATGGGAATGGAACTGCGCGATGCGAATTGTTTCCACCTACTATGTCAGATGGGCAAAGGCCATCTTCCTCAGATTTTTTATCTGTCGCTTTTTCAACTATTTTTAAGCTTATTTGTATAGTTAAGTTTTGGGTAATAGCATCATTTTTGGAGCTTTGGCTACAACATGTGTTAAGAGCATGCAAATGTCTGCTCAATGTGCATGACCCATGTCTTAGCTGGTCTGACACATGTCCTGCTCTGACACATGTCTTGCTCTGACAGTACACCATGGTCACTGACAAGATCCGTCTGCGCTATTCACTCACACAATGGACTGGTTCTAATACATTGTCTTCTCTAGTTCTTACACTGTCTATGACGGCTGTTTTTCCTGGTTTGGTGTGCGAAGAACTTTCTATGTTGATTAACCTTCTGTTCTCTTTATTGACATATTGATTGCTATTCAGTTTAACAGCACAAACTGTGGTTGTGTGTTGATTAATCCGTATAGTTAATGTGTGAGTCATTCTTAATTCATCGCAGTCAGCCATGATAAAGCATATTGTTTGTTTGCACGGCCATAGATTTCACTGACATTTTGAATTATCGGTGTTTTGTTAAAAATAAGGGATTTTAATGGCTAAGGCCTGATAATGGGAATGTTAGCTAATCACTTTTTTCCCAACATATTGCTGGGAAGGTAAGAATCGTGGTAGGTGTCACACTGCTCGTGTGTCTGCAGGGCATGTTCTCTTTTGTATACAACTCCTCTCTGGGATTTCGTCAAACTTTGGAAGAATGTCATGAGACTTCGGTGAAAGCTCTATAAATTTAAAGTATTCATATGCAGAGCCCGAGGACTCATTTTCAACATGTCACGATTTGACTGCATTTGGCTCGGTTGTATCCCATTCTTGATTTCCGCATGTGTTTGACAATTGTTACAAATTAATGGACATCGGATTCAATATCTCCTGAAGGTTGTGCATTTGGCTGCACACAAGATAGAATATCACAATATGTTTAAAGCAAGCAGACCACCCCACTGACTCAATATTCATTGCATTAATATGTAGGGACTCACAGCAGTTTTAAATTTCTCTCCTCTGATGATGACAGCTGATGTGTTCGATCCAAGATGCCGTCAAATGAATGTGCAACCACTTATTTGGTGGTCCATGACCAACATGATTTGCATTGTTTGGAAGTCATAAAATAACATCAGGTTTTAATATTTTCCATTATTTGCAGTAAGGTAATCAGCCCCTGAAAATAGAAAAATGTCTATTTTGGCAATCATTTTGTACATTATATGTTAGTGGAGATTTACTGTAAATTATATATTTGTGAACTGCCTCTTCCACTTCTTTGGTGACTTGCTTATTTTAAACGCAGTGAAATGACCTCAGGTTGCTGGTAGCATTGTCGGTGTTGACGGTATTTTCGTTATTGCATCGACGTCGTGGGCATTGTCATATGGTGTCTGTGCCTTCGTCACCATGCTCTGTTTTAGTTGATTTTATCAAGTGTCGCTTGGTGAGAGTGTTCTCATTGTTTTATTCTACAGTTAGGAAATGACATGGGTCAAGAGTTAATGAGTCAAATCGATGCCCGCTCAACATGCATGGTTGACCAGCGTTACAATGTTGTAGTTGAGCCTGACAGTGAACTGATAGGTGCTCCAAGGATTGGAGCTATTATGTTTGAGCTCTACTTAACACTACAGGAATTCTGCAGATGGCGCCACCACCTTCCTGCCAGGTAAGATCAACATTGATTGACAGACTACTTATTCCGTATTGTTATAGCCATAAAGATATTTAATGTTGCTATTCTAACCATTCATAGCAACTGGTAAACTCGTATTCACACTCAAAGCTTGATTGTGTTTGATGGATTAATTTGGGCTTTGTTTTAGTGAGAGAAAGTCTGTGAACATAGGCCGTTACTATGAGTGGTTCAAGCCTGGAATGACGGAATGGTTACAAGTGGCTCAAATCAAGCTCAACAACAGAGTGCGTAAGGCAGTGGAAATGGACAAGGTAATACAGTCGATACAAATACATGTTTTAATAGTCAATACAAACATTGTCACACTTACAAGCTCTCATGTTTTAACAGTCAATACAAACACTGTCACATTTACAATCTCTCATATTTTAACAGTCAATGCAAACAATGTCACATTTATAAGCTCTCATGTTTTAACAGTCAATGCAAACACTGTCACATTTATAAGCTCTCATGTTTTAACAGTCAGTGCAAACACTGTCACATTTATAAGCTCTCATGTTTTAACAGTCAGTGCAAACACTGTCACATTTATAAGCTCTCATGTTTTAACAGTCAATACAAACACTGTCACGCTTACAAGCTCTCATGTTTTAACATTCAATGCAAACACTGTCATATTTACAAGCTCTCATGTTTTAACAGTCAATACAAACACTGTCACCCTTACAAGCTTTCATGTTTTAAGAGTCAGTACTAACACTGTTGCACTACAAGCTCTCATGTTTCAACAGTCAATGCAAACACTGTCAAACTTAAAGGAGTCCTGTTTGAATTGTCTTCAGTGAACAGATAATCAACAATAATTTCTCTTCTGGCTGGTGGTTCATCATTTCTATAGCCTAGCTTTTGATCACATCTGCAAGTATATCTAACCACCTTGACATGGTCTTTGTCCGTACCATCCATGTCTGTTTACTGTCTTATGTTTTTTTTCAAAGAATTAATTAATACACTGTTAGTCTTGCAAGTTTTCTAGAATGATTACTTGAAATTTCTATTTGTTTTCTAAACCTTAATTGCTGACAAACTAACATGTGTGTATTTTTGTTATAATCTGACTGTGTCAGTCTATGGGCTCTGTTTTTGTTATTGTTTCAATAATTCATCATTTCACATTAAATATGATTGTATAAGGTTATGCTGGACTCTATAAGAAAATTGCAAATTTGGGTAACTTCGGAACACGAAACAAAAATAATATTTTAGAAGATGACTATAGCATTTTAGTGTCCGAACATTTTTATCAACTGAAATTTGGTCATGTCATTGATACCGGTGTTTTGGTATCATGTTGAGCTTACCATTCTTTATTTCTAAATTCTACTGTAGGTCAATACACTACAACTACATAGTCACTTGACCCAATTAATTAGTTTTGTAGATATTTGCCAAATGCACGGATTTGACGATAAGGTCCAACATATCTTTAATTTTCTCTTACAACCAACTGTTTTATTACATTAGTTTATTTTTGTTTATTTCCAATTTTATTTTCAAGGATAAGAAAGAGGTATAGCAAGCTGCATCGTGGGACGTTGTTCCTTTCTGGGATGACTGTTTCTCTCTTCTGTGTACCTTGTCCTACATGTGATGTGATGTCATGTCATACACTGCACATGGTCCTGTGAGTGATGTCATGTCATACACTGCACATGGTCCTGTGAGTGATGTCATGTCATACACTGCACATGGTCCTGTGAGTGATGTCATGTCATACACTGCACATGGTCCTGTGAGTGATGTCACGTCATACACTGCACATGGTCCTGTGAGTGATGTCATTTCATACACTGCACATGGTCCTGTGAGTGATGTCATGTCATACACTGCACATGGTCTTGTGTGTAGAGTCATGTCGTACATTGTACATGGTCCTGTGTGTAGAGTCAGGTCATAACACTGCACACTGACTTCCCTCCTTTCACCTCATCTGTATACTCGACCATCTTACCCTCACTTACTGTGCAACACTTTCACCCATCTACTTCCCACTGTTGTCACATGATCTATATACACCTCATTTGCTCTATGTTGGAGTTGAACACGGTTAGGTTAGGTTGTCCCTGAGATACATTTTAAAAGCAAACTGTGTATTAATTATCTGTTGATTCAAAATTAAACAAGATGTGTGTTTGCTAAGTATCCTTTCTTCAGACCAGCTATGTGCAATTTGTTATCTTATCATTTTTGTGTGTTCAAAATCAAATTGATGTGCATGACGTGCACATTACACATTGCTTTGCTGTGTTGACTTCATGACTAGATGCCATCATGCGTTCAAATTGTTGCCTGCAACAACTGCATGTAGGAGTCAAGGGCACACTGTGACTATACACTATAATTCAAACTTCAACATAATTATAATACCAGCACTGAGCAGATATTCTGAATTTGTGAATACATTTGTAAGCAAACATTGCAATTATGACAAATGTAACTATGTTTGTATCATTTTCATTTGATGGGCACATTCCCTGAGAACAAATAACCTGCTGAGATGAGACGACTATGTGGTCTTCAACAGATCACAAGCATGGTCTAAATCAGTGTAGTCATCTCCTTTCGAACCTAATTCCGTGGTATGCATGCACTTTCAACCTCCTACTGTCTAGCATGCAATGTTGTCTTTTACCCTGCAGAGGAATCAGTGTAGACCTATTTCCTTGCAGAAAAGCAAACAAGCTCTCACATGAAATCGAAAATCATGCGAGTGTTTGGCGATTATTCTCTAGAACTTTACTAAAAAGCCCTAAAGAAAGGGAGCCACTGAAGTGATTTGTCGGTGAGGTTGAGGTGTTGAATTATAGGATAGAATTCACGAATTATGGCCGGATTGAATTCACTGTTTCCACTCCAAAAACGAAGGAATTTTGTGACAAGTGTAAGCTAATGTGTTGCAAACTCAGCTCATCTTGTCATATGTTAGAGGTGCATGCTTCTCTTAATTACCTTAAGGTTTGGTATGTGTAAATTGAGGCTTCTCATTCAGTGTTTTAATTTTTTCGAGTGTGAAATGTCACTCATTTTCTCTCAGTAAAATTTGTTGGTCTGTCTCAAACATTTCTTAGTTTTGAATCTGGGCTCAATTTTCATCCACTGATTTGTTTTTTTTATGTTTTTAAACTGTCAGTTGTTTTCAATATTCCAGTATAGTTAAGCAGTACATGCCAGTGACATCTGGGTTATGCACAGCATGTTCTATTTTCAACAGATGCGGCATTGAGAGATCTGTTATTCCTCAGCAAGTTCTTCATGAAAGGAATTGAATTTTCAAGTCTGCCTGTCTGTTTTAAGGAAATGGACAGACTTTTCCACTTGTTGTCATGCACTGTGTGTTGTAGGCATGTGTTGGTGGCATCCTGTGTTTTAATTACTGATGCATTATTGACTATGTCAATTGATGACTCATAACTCAAAGTTTGAGCTGATGAGGAAGCTTACTGTTTCACTGACACAGCTTACTGTTCCAACTTTGATATATAGCTCAGTGTTTCAACTACTGACACACAGCTCACTGTTTCAACTAATGATACATAGGTCACTATGTTTCAACTATGGACACAAAACTCACATAGTTTCATCTGTTCACATGTTGCTCAAAATGTTTTAATTTTTCAAGGTCACAGTTTTTCAGCTAATGACATATAGCACTCACTGTTGCAACTGTTAACATGTCCATTCGATACAGTATTCGTCATTTTCGATATGACATTTTAATGTATGTAAGTAGAGCTTGAGAAACATTTTTGCCACCATGTAAGACCTTTGTCTTTTCTTATGGAATTTAGAATAGCCTAAAATCATGCACAGGCATATGCATTGAAGGTTTAACTTCTTTCTTCCATTGTGACTATTCACGCTAGCTGCACTGCACGTCGTATTCAAATCGTCAGCCCGCAAATTTTGAAATTTTTTAGGCAGTGCTAAAGCTCCTTTCCACCTTTAAACTTGGAGGAAACGTGTTTCCAAGAAACCCACTTTTAAATCAATAGTTTCAATCTTACCTTGAAAGCCTGAACGACTGAACATTCTCACGGCACCGGCCGGCTTTCACTGCACTAAAATTCAGAGTGAAGTTTGGCCTAGTCACCAAAGAAAAAGTCTGCACATAATTGTCAAATGCACACGCTATGAAACTTTTGTGATATGTAAGCTCTGATTATTGTACCGTGAGACTGTCATCATAAATAATCAACGGGTCTCATAAAGAACTATTTTGTAGTTCTTAGTTCGAAGTATGCATTATGGAGACAATAGCCAAGATATCAGTGCCTATTCAAATAGCCTCGGTAGTTTTACTGAATATAGCCTATTCAATTTATTCAACATTAAGGTTAACCCACCAAATACCTTGCAAAAAGCTGATATTACTATAAATTAATGTTGTAAATGTACATAATGACGTCACACGGAAATGGACGAACTTTGTATAAAATGGTTGATTTGTATATAGCAGTCAGTGTTACAACCAATGACATAGCAGCTCACAATGTTTCAACTGTGGACCCATAAATCACTGTGTTTCAACTGTTGACTAATTTACCGTGATTGAACCTTTGACAAATACTTCATTGTGTTAAGTATTTTCTTCAATTGATGTCTCAAGAGTTCATTGTGTTTCAAGTGGTCATTAAGTATACTGTAAGTGCCTGGTTGCATGAAAGAGTCTCTGTTTCAATAAAGAATCAGCAGTGTTCTCTAAGTTTTGAGTGCATTTGCAGATTGACGTTGTTTTCTCACTTGTGTTATATTTTTCCACCCCTTTATATTGCAAAACATGGTGAGCTTTTCTTTCGCAGTCACGTGACATTTTCTAAAAATAGTTTTGGGAAACTGAGTCCTTATTTCAACAAAATTAAGTCCTTAACTTAGAGACGTTGCATGAAAAAGTGCATGCGTTTTCAAGATAGAATTTAGCGTAGAATTGTGGCTCGCTGTGTATAAAAGCTAAACCTTGCCGTACTTAATGAAGATAGACTTGCAGAGGAAAGGACAATCAGTGTTTGCACTAAGCCTACAAATGGGCTGAAAATTAGGAAACTGTCACATGGAACTGGGCAATGAAGTCATAGTGTTTCACTTGTGACACACTGTGTTTTAGTTTGTTAGACCATTGTTGACTTAATTATGTATTGTATTGTAGGGATCCAAAGTGAATGAGAGTCTCAAGTACAGTACTTCAGCTGTTGATGTCTGCTGTGCGTTTAACCAGGTAGTTAATGTTTTGGTCTTCCAGCCTGGTACAAAAAAGATTTCTCTGTACATTTTTGCATGTGATGCAGCTGTTCATTGAGATTTGTTTTATTCTCAGTCCTTTTTGTTTAGTCCGGAATTGCATCATTTAAGTGACCACATGTGACTTGATTGTGATGCGAGCTAGATTTGAAGCTGCAGATACCACCTGATCTTGTTTTCCTCTGGAGTCTTGTTTGATGAAGAGTGAATTGGTACTTAAATCCGAAGTTTTATCTTGTGCTCCTGAATATTATTTAATATCACTTTTGCTAAGTACAGAGTCTCTGAGAATACTTATATTATAGTAACAGTTCTAATAAATAATTAGAATATTTTTTGTTGTTCAGCTGTGAAGCTGAGAGGACTAACAATTATTATGTGGAAAAAATATTAAGTAACGTTGAAGTGGCAGCATAAGGCTAAGTTTAAGACTTTGGTTTGTTGATGCATCATTGGTAACGCCCGACCCTTAACTTCTTTGTTCTTCCAATATTTGCTACCATACACTGTAACTAGGATGTAACACGGGTGAACCCAGGTTTGTGAAGAAAATGTCTATGCAGTGCTTTTGCATCCTCAGGTCTCAACTGTTTTAGTGCTGTGTCATTGATTGCCATCTTGTTGCAGATTGTTGAGTTCTGGAGTAAGCTGAACTGGCCTGACCCAGAGGGAGCATATTTATTTGGGCTCAAGTTGACCACGGTATGATTCATGATAATTTGATTGACCACACTATGACACATGATGCATTGATCTCTGTACGGTGGATGATAGATTGGGTAACCATAATGTGGTACATGATACATGGATCCATGGCAGTATGTTACATTGATTGACCACAATACAGTACATGATAACATTGATCAACTACAGTTCAGTACATGATACATCGATGGACTACTCTTCGATACATGGTTCGTCAGCAGTATGGTACATGATACATTGATCAACTACACTACAGTAAATGTTATTGATAACATTGACTGACCACATTATGGTGTGTTATACAATGATCGACAACAGTACATTACATGATAACATTGACCAACCACTGTGCGGTACATTATACATTGATCGACCACAGTACGGTCCATGATTAATTGATCTACCAGAGACTGTACTTGATACATTGATCGGTCTTACCGTACTCATGATATGGTAAAATCTCACCATATGGTGGAGAAGTGAAACTTTGTTTTCTTGAGTTTTCATGAAAGATATTTTTCCCTAGCTTGAACTTCCTAGATACCTTAACAACCATTGCTCAGTTATCTTGAAAAGACTACTGGTGAATGAGATAAGTTAAGCTCGACATGTCAAAAAAATCCTGATGAAGCTTTCTGTGTCAGTCATCTTCTCGACATTGAGTTCAAAACTTGGAAACCTTCAAGTTGGTATCTTGGTAACAATTGCTGTGCAAGCTTGAATAAGATTGCAAGTCAGGAAGTTAATCTAAGCTTGTTATCTCAAAGGAATTCCATTACCAAGCAAAACTCATTTTCTTAGTACCAACTATTAATCAACATGTCCCATAACCTGTTTTTACATGACAACATGACTTATGCGGTGCATTCAAGTGGTACATTAAATATAGAAGTAGTTAGGTTTGTAGCAAGGTCATACCAGCTTAAGTGCAGAGCATTGAATAAATTAGACTTAAAAGTTTGAATAAGGTTGTCATTTAGTTTTCAGCATGATTAATCTTGCTAGTTTAGTGCTGTGCTACTAGCAGATATTGCTAACTTAAAGAGTACTAATTGTTTGTTCTTACTATGGCTACAGGACATGTGCACGGCTGCAATGTTGTATGCTGATCTGATTCATGACAAGTTAAAGGCAGCGGGTTATTATGACGAGGAAGGACAATTTGATGTGACGGAGCAAGTAAGTAATACTGGCCTCTCATTGGATTAACTTGCTCATTCATGAATCCTCACAAACAGATAGTTATGAGTTTATTAGTCAGTTTAGACCATCTCTGCCAAACAGTTGTCTGCAAACTGTGCAATGATAGCAGTAAAGCAAAGTTCTGTTTCAACCAATCTCAAATTTTCTTAAGAATTTTCCTTTTTATGTATCTACATATGTATTAAGTGCATTATCGTTACGCTTCCGCATTGTTGGGTGAGTTTCCCAAATTCGCTGATTGGGAACTTGGGTTACAGCCGGGTCATCATTTTGAAAGTGAGAGAACGTTGGCAAACCAATGTTTACACAGTCCAGCTTTCTCATTGTCTGCGTTCATCTAATGAGTTTACGTAATTTAGCTGTTATGTTGTAAACAATGTGCCTGACGTTAACCAATATTTAAAAAATGCTATTTCTAAATGACGTTCAACAAATGTTGTGAAGATGGGGTTTTTAAAAATACTGTAAAAAACTTCAACTGAGAAAAACTGTTGAATTCAGAGAAATTAGACTTAACTTTCACCTGCCGATTCCTTATGGTGACTGTAACCTCTGACCCACTTACTATGTACTACCACAGCACTGTGTACCAACACAATAGGCTTGTTTGTCAACTAGTTAAATGTGGCATGATTCTAGATCAGATCCTGACATTGGAAATTTTTTGGTT
>NMRA01000944.1:64533-76836 GCA_002633005.1 Phoronis australis | reverse complement strand
CACCAAACAAAATGTTTACTAATACACCAAACTTAGTTTTTGCTGATAATTAGGGTAATTGTCATAAATAAAGTGTTCCATCTGATGTTGTTTTGTAGTGATTTTCACAAACAAATGTCTAGCTAAATATAGGACATTTGCTACCATCAGCTCCCACTGTTGCAAAATTGCAACATTGTATAAAACGAGGTCATTGAGTGCAAAATTTCTTTTAACGCTTTTCTCATCATCTAGTGATCTATCTTCAAGTATTATTGAACTCAAAAAAATTTTTAAGAAAATTTTTGAATATCTGGGCCTTCTGGGGTTTTGCATTTATTTAATTCACATTGCAACAGGTCACTATTTGATTCTGTTTCGACTTGTGTAGTTAATTATTCGTTTTTTTAATAACTGTTTCTATTGTCTATTTCTAGAACATACGCGTTTTTAAATTTGTGTTGACTTGTGTCAAATTTTCGTCTTTAAAAAATACCAAGACATCTTTTCATCCTCTTTGTTCTCCGTCATGTACTGAGTAGGAATAATTTCTCCCATCTCAACCATGTAGTCTTTTTCAAGAAGTAAACTATTATTTAATTTCCTCAAACACGTCGTGGTCGTGGTTGAGAGTTACCAATATTAACATTAGGCGTACAAAATGAATGATGCCAATATATACAAGAGCAACGCAGTGCTTTGAACTGCGCCCACGAATGCGGTGTAAGCGGTTTGCTTTTGGGGGTGTTTAGTTGTGTCCTAAAAATGGCTATTAGATTCCGCAAAATACGTCGACGGCTTCTACGGCTGCTATGCAGATGTTCTAAAGAAACATGAAACTTAAAAATAATTAAGGTCTGACCAAGGTTGTTCGATACAAAGTTCCTCCATTTCTACGTGTCGTTATCGTGTACGTTAATACTCTTTTTAATTAATGCACACTGTAATGTCGTATGGAAAACAACAAAAGGTGTGTGGTCTGACCAAGGAATGTAGTACACTCCTTGGTCTGACCATGCTCATTCAATACAAAGTTCGTACATTTCTGTGTGACCTTATCGTATACATTACTACTCTACTTAATAAATGCACATTTTAAACTTGAATTATATTGCATGAGCGTGGTCTGATTGCATTCGTGGTATAATTGCTTTATCTCGCAAATCAGCTATCATCAACCTTACTGGTCAAGTCTCTACTACAAAAGGTTGTGTATTACTTAAAATCATAAAGAGTGTGAGACCCAACAAGGTTGCTTTATCTAAGAGGCCCTCCAGAGGGGCTTTTTGTAGTCCCACATATTACTAATTAAGTCAGCCAATCTGGAATACATTGTACGTCAAGCTAGAGGCGGTGAATTTTCCCCTTCAGTCAGTCAATGAACACCACTGGGTCTGTAGCGTCATACTGTGTTATTAGGGAGGGAAACATGCTGTATCATAATACAAAAAAGGCTTCCACATCAAAACAAGAACCAAACTCATTATTTTTCTAAGATCGCCCATAAATATCGAAGCAAGATATAAATCCGAAAACAAGAAATGAGAAGCATTCGTTGATATCATCAAAGGCCTCTTCTAGAACTAATAATGTAAAAGGAAAATAGATATCAACGGATAACTTTAAGATGTGCAAAAAGAGAAAAGGTGGATACTTTCAATTTTGACCGAGAGCGCTCCCTGGAGAATCCGACATATGAATTTTCTAAACGCTGTCTCTTTGATTAAACAAATTTGTTCAAAAATATTTGTGCACATCAAATTTCACTCGGTAGGACTTTTACAAATGATAGCAGAGTGCCCGTTTTCAAGCATATGTAAACGATACGTAGTGAATTTTTCAAACTAGAAACCCCTTACAAAAATGGCTCTACCAGGTAAATGCGGCATTGATAATTGACAAACGTTTTCTTTTTTGCCTCGGTTTGTCCTTCTTCCACTTTTATCGTTGTTTTATTCTAATCATTTTTCCCAAATCTGGGGTGATAAACCAAGGTTTTGGTAATCAGTGACGCCAGCTATTAAGGGAATGAGCACTATCCCGGCTCTTCCGTTTCTTATAGTGGGTTTCAAACAATGGTCAATTTAATGTGCTCGGGCTTCTTTAACGGTTTTCACCGTCGAAATGATAAGATGCAGTTTCGTGAGTGCTTGACGAACTATCGCATTATCATACCTTGTTCTAGTGGTTGACCTTCATTATTGGAGGCCATGATCTCTGGAAACTAACCAAGTGTCCTGTAATAACAGAAAGTAACAAACTTACTTAGTTGCAGTTCTCACAACCACCATTTATCTTATTTTGACAAATGACTATACTGTCAACATCATTAAACCTTTCTTATATCACTGCATATAACATTCATGAATTCGATGTCCCAAACACGAAAAAACAGAAGGGCAACTCCAATTGAAAATTTTTCAGCTCCACGGACATGAGTGTGACATGTGAACGTAACCATGCCTACTAACACGCGAGTTTTTTGTACATACATGTTCCATATCCGCGTATTTCAAAAATCTTGAATTTTGAGATTTTTTCTGGAAATTTCCTCACAGGGAAAAATAAATTGTTCTGTACTAGGCGTCGAGAGATGGTACTCCAGTCAGGAATTGCTTAACAGCTATTTTTGACGTTCTCACGTCCAAGCTCTTCAAGCACTTTAATTTGAAACATACTATGGATAGATCATTACATTGGGTGCAGTGTAGGACTTTCCCGATAGAAGTTTAGAAATAGTCATTAGTGATCCTTCTAGAGGTGGTGCTTGCTATTGTACAAACACTTTTACGATTGTTATGTTACTAATGGAATTGGTCTCTAAAAAAACCAATATTCACAACGAAGAGACAATGTTATTATTGAACACATCTGGCATAGTCGTCACGGTCAACACTCGAGAACGAAAGAACGGGACAACTAGATCGAAAACCAGGACTTCTAGAGAAAAGCAGAATATCTAGGTCTATGCTAAAACGCAGTTACAAGTAATTTTGGAGAGTTGCGTCAACAAATCTCTTATTAGGAGCAAAACTTAGCATTTATGATTGCAGAACACTCAGAAACGAAAAGTCACTTCTTCCGATAAAATACAGTAATATAATTTTAGTACCCAAAAATGTTTTGCTAAAAACTCCTGTCGTGTTGTTTGATTGGATGACGAAAGTCATTCTAAGACTGGAGCTGAAAAGATGAGATGCCGGACTATTCCCGGCATCCACCCAGGGCCACAGGTCGGTGCGTATAAAGAATGACGGTTTTGTAACTGAAATAAGTCAGATTTCATTGACAAGCTGATTTAAAACATTGCTTTATAGTTTTTAATCTAGCGCTTTGCACATATAAGCCATATGCCTAATTACGGATATGGGAGAAATTTCACGTGCAAGCGCGTGGCCCTAAACGAGTAAACTCAGATTAGTCTATCTGAAGCGTAAATAACTAAATGGCCAGGAAAATACATGTGAGTTAATTGCTCTTTCAGCACGCCAATTTAACAACCTCTAGTGTTTATGGGGGATTGTTTGGAGGCCCCCTACGTGTTTCTCACCAGCTGATTTCAAGCGTTACTCTACTTGTAGTTTATATTTATATCTATAACCTCACGCACCCGGCTACTTTAAAAATAGGCACGGCCCCTAGGTGGATTTGGGGGAAAAGGGGCCACCCTCGGACACGATTGAGATTGTCGTTGGGTTGCCACATTTTAGCCTTATGAGGAGAGTTTACTACCTTCGAAAAATATGCTGACTCCCATTAGGACATCTTATTGAGATCGCCCAGGGCAGCTTCATTTATAGGTGTATGGACAGAACCTGCAAATACGGTAGCAGCAACACGAGGGACGACGGATATTGAACTTGTACTCGTTAACATCTCAAAATTCTCGCCATTATAAAAACGTCTCGTGAGAGACTATTGCTTAGCGGTCTATGTTTTGTAGCATTTGAACTTGATATGCTCCAGGCATCACGCTTTTTTCACAAACTATTAGTAGAAAGCCGCTGTCGCCGTCAACTTAGTCGGTGCAGAGTCTATGAGATTCACTGGTTCTATAGGTAAAAGTATGAGGATCTAGTTTATAGATTGTGCATCCGATACCGCGCTAGACCTGAGAAAATGCAGGGTGGGACTCGTCTGATGGAAACGCTGGGAGGGCAGTCGCCCGCGACCTTACTCTGTCACGGTGGTGGCTTCAACTCTTATCTTGACAAAGTCAAACTTTATGCCGTTTGCGTCACACATTTCCCCCAGACCTATAGCCTGCTGAAAAATCGATTTTACCTCCTTGTGGACATCCAAGCCATATACATGTAAATATGAACATTCTCGTTTGACAGCGAAGTAATTAAATAATACTTTTAAGTCTAATAATAGAAATGACTGTAGTTGATCGAGTGCCTACAGCAGTCTCTTTGTATTCGTAATTTCTTCGAATTTTTGAACCTCTTAGTTCCTTTGTAACCAGGAGGGAAGGGAGCGGGGTGGTCAGTGAAACGTGGGAACGTGCCGTTGAGATAGGAGCCATATACAAATGGTAAAGACTTTTTAATTTGGTGCGCATTATGCGGAAATGACATTCAGTGACTGCATCAATTGCCTTATTTTCAGTAGAAAGCCCGTTACTGTTACACTTTGATGATCGAATAAAATTTTCATGATCAACAGGCACGTTTGTCACTTACTATTCAAACCACAATATTTGTTCAGTTTTAAAGCCCCATACAATGCAGTTGTGCTGTTTTTTAGAAAGCTGAAATGATTCCCGATTACGCTTGCGAACTGTCATTTTTCTGTTGACCAATAGAAATGTCCGGCGATCGAAACAAAGTATTCCCTTTGATTGCATTTGATTTATTTATGTGTGGAATTATATTTAGAGCTTTCTTAGGAAGGCCTTAGAACAGTTTTAAATTTTGTGTTAACATGTCTATAACAAAAGCTCCACATGCAAGCAAAATATGTTTTCAATTGTAGCTAGCTGGATAAGAATCTGCTATGCACAAGATTCAAGAATAAACAATAATTAGTGTACATGTATTTAAAAACAAAATGGCAAACTGAACAACCACATACATACAACCGAACAACATTATTTGTTAAAAACAACTGTAATTTTCCCAATGCAAAAGAGTCCATAATCAGGGATATCAAAGGCTGACTTTCTGAATTGAGAGGTTGGCAATTCCCTCAGTTTATTGCTGAAGAAGTGCTTTTCACTTTGTCGAAAGGTAAAATAGACGGTAAGGCGGCTGGTTTCAGTCGTTTTCTCTCACCTGTAAAATATTAGTGGGAGAAATATTAGCAAATTATAAAAGAAAACACAAGACAAAACTACTTTTGTAAGGCAGAACTTACTTGACATTTCATCTTCATGTTTATATGTAGAAACTAATAATCTTTGCACCCAGGCCTTATTTAAGATCTGAATTAAAATATGTGAAACAAGCTAAACGTGATTTAATAATGTGTATTTTTCATGACACCTAAATCGTGTTTCTGATCTCAATGAATAAAATTCGTTCTAGGTGTTAGTATTTATTCCAATGCAATGTTACGAATTTACTAAATAGCTCATTCAAGTTAATTTGGTAGTCCTGCTTGGGAGTGGAGTCCGCTATAAAATGAGGAAACTCACTCATCTAGAGAATTTTATTGAACATAGCATACTAGTAATTTAGTTTTGTAAAGTAATTGTTGTGAAAAAGTCACCCTTGGCTTCTCAGCGGCACGTCCCATACACTTCTTATTTTGGGAGCACTCCCACCCAGGAAAATATTTGGATATGGGCTGCTAGCCTATCACCCGGGTCCGGGGTGAGTTTCTGAAGATAAACACTTAGTTCCACTTAATGAACCCGTTATTCAGTGGAGTAACTGGTGGGGATAACATCACTGAGCGATGTCAATATGACTTAATTGCTGAAAACTTACCAAGTAACGTGATTATGTAGTCTCTCAATTGAAACGCAGAGCACACACACACGCGGCGTCAGGCTTCGGCATCCAGATACTGGAGAGTGCATCGCACATACGCAGGTTTACAAATGACGAGAGTTGCAAAGATAAAGAACCCGTATGTATGTCATTATGCAACCGCAGTACAGATGACCCTGTCTGCCTTGCCCCGGTTTCGCGTTTAGACATATAATTGACAGGGAGCAAGGTGATCGAGCACAAATTACTCTGCCTCACAAATGGGTGGCAAAAGTTGTCACCGCGGTGTCAGTTTGCTACAGTTCAGTCCCGTTTACACTCATACTTGCGCTGGAATAACTCGTTCCGTGTCAGCTGATCTGTGTCACTTTTGTAGTGTAAACGGCACTGTAGTATTGCAAAGGGGGATAAAATAACTAACAGCGCGCCTTAATGTTAATAAAATCAAAATACGGACAATTTTATCGAATTTGCTGAAGAAATGTGGCGTATAAAGTTTGACAGAAATTATTTTGACGGACTCGGGACAGCAGTCTATCGGACCGCAGCCTATCGGACCCGGTGCGGATCGAGACAAGACAATGGAGAACGGTAAAGGCATGCGGTTGCAAGCTGTTTTGTGGAAGTAAAAGGTTCAATTCATAAATGCCGTAAACATATAAAGGTACATGTAGTTCGAGACACTCTCATGAAATTACGGGCTGGTTAGTCCTGTGTCGCACAGCCGCGGCAGCCCTTAGGTTAGCTAGCCTCAGTGCCAGCTACCAGTATGAAGACTATCGTCAAAATACAGCTTGTTAGTAGGCCTACATGTATACAGCTTTGTGCCAAGGCTACCCTTAGACCTACCTGGTCCCTGGCCACAGCGCTCGCTCAAACGAGGTTTATTTAGAACTTGGGGTCTTCTGGCGAACTGTGCAAAGTTGGCCTTCAACAGAGATTTGCCCAGACTTTGCATAGTGAGCGCACCAAGCCTAAAAAACGGGGGGAGCTGAAATTTTTGGGAATTTATACCTTTTACTATAAGATTCACTGGGTGTGTTCAGAGCTATGAATTACTGACGCTAAATTTTGGTACTTCCTGTCTTCTAGTGGATTTTTTCTCGTTTTGTACTTTTTTAGGATTTCGTGCTTCTCTGACTGAGGCAGACCTTTTTCCATTTCTCCAAATAGGGGGTGGGGGGGCTCGTTCGAGCACATAAGTATGACAAGTCCAATACAAAATGTTATCATTTTTTTATTCATTAAGCCAAATTGATTCAACCTTTTACCATTATAAGTAATTTAAAATGCACATTACTTTACAACATTTAAGCATTACAAACACTGTCCAACAGCACAAGTTGACATGATATGAGAGTGGACATACATGTAACTATTACCAATGTTTCCTTACACCAGAATTTCCCAAGAGTGGGACAACTGGCAAGTACATTTTACGCTGTCAGCAACACAAGATAAACTTTTCATTTTTAAAATTTTATTTCACGGGTATACTAGGTAAATACTGCAGATAACATTACTGCTCAGAAATCGAATTAATAAAAAGTATACGGGCAACAGGTCAACTTTTCATAAATGAATTATTATAGAAACAGTTGAAAACGGTAATAAAATTTATGGGCATACACACACACACACACTTGGCTACGCAATTGCGAGTATCGGACATCACCTAAGGACAAAAGTTAGTAAAGTCTACACCTTTTCCTTTTGTAATAATGTTGCAAAACAAACACGCAGAAACCAAATGCCACCACTATTCGTAAAACACAGTATCAGAATTTTAACACCCAAAAATGTCTGGGTTGAAAAACTCCTAACATGTAGTTTGACTCGGTTGTCGAAAGTTGGCCCGTAGTGTACTAAACGTGAACCAACACGGAGAGTAAAAATGAGCCTAGGACCAGTAAACTATCCAGTAGCGAAAAGCTGCCTCAAGTAGCTATGGCTGAGATCTAATAGTGTGAGAAAACGAAATTCACGATTAACTAAAGCCAGTTGCTAGTCAGCTTAGCTATGATTCACTTGAGACAGGCAGCTCCTGCCGGCCGTTTGAATTGGCTCTAATGTCAAGATTCGCTAAAACTTTATTTTGACTATGGTAGTTCTTTGAAGGATTTTTTTGAAAACGTGAGGTACCCAGTGGCGGATTCAGACGGGGGCCAAGGGAGCCCCTGGTACCGAGGTCCCTGGTATATTGCCTTTGGGTGTGTTTCAAAATCTATCGTTGTAACACAACCGGCAGCCCAGCTCCGGTGGTTGGGGGAAATGATACATTGTTTCCCAAAAATGTATACACTTATACGCCTAAAGTTCAGTTCATGTGGATCCCTGAGATTCTGTGCTGACCTACTGCATAGGCATATCTCATTTTTAACGTTGGTGTCTCAGTAATGACTTGGACGAGAATCAGGCAAGCAAACAATTCAGTTTTGAATAACAAAAATCCATTGCTCAATACTACGAGAAAATAAAATCACCAAGGAAGTACAAAGACAATTAACCTTTCCAAGCAACGACTTTAATTTTATTCATTTAAGGATTTTTTAAATTTTTTTGATCTGCGGTTTGTGAGTCTGAATTTCATCAATGTTTTTAAGAGTTATTTTAGATAGGCAAAAATCTTCTAAGTTTACTTTAATATTTGGGGATCGGATTACAGACATTTTCCAGCTTCAGGCTGCAGTTAAATTCTAAAAGATTTTTTTGTCCAAGACAGACTTTCTTTTGTAGGGATCACGTCATCACTACCAGTTTTACTTCCAAACCATATGGCTTCTGTTTTATCCACATTCACTTGCAAACAAATGTAGTACATTCAGTGTGGTAGTCAATGACAAATTCGACCCATCCAACGTAATTGATGTGTCGTCCGCATATTGCGAAATCAAATATTCCTTATTCCCAGCAACTACACCAGCAATATTTTTATTATTCTTGAGTAAATACGCCAAAATCTCCGCGCACAATATAAAAATGTAGGGAGACAATGGGTCACCTTGTCTGCAGCCACGTGAAATATTGAACCAAGAAGATGGGTGACCATTTACGACAACACAGGACTTAATATTACTGTAAAAGACTTTCACCCACCTTCTGATCGACCAACCAAAATTAAGGAAAGATAAAGTTTTTTGAATAAAATTCCACGACAATGAATCAAATGCTTTCTCAAAATCAATCAGCAAAAGCAATCCAGGTTTGTTAGCTGCCTGGGCATAAAACATTAAATCATATAGCACTCGGATATTTTCGTTCATATTTCTTCCAGAAACGAAACCTGTCTGATCCCTACTGATTACTTTTCCCAAAACGGATTTTAACCGTTCAGCTACTGCCGAAGAAGCCAATTTATATGTCACATTGAGCAAGGATATGGGTCTCCAGTTTTTCAAATAATGTTTACTTTTATCTGCTCCCTTAGGGATGCAGGTGATCACTCCCTCTTTCTGTGTTGAGGATAACTGGCCAACAGCAAAACCTGTATTAAGTGAGCGAACAACGAAATGTCCAATGTCAGCCCAAAAAAATTTCAAAAATTCCACTGAAAAACCATCAGAGCCTGGGCTTTTGTTGTTTTTCATTTTTTTCAAGCATTGTGTGACTTCTTCATATGTAAGAAGACCTTCTAATTTTTCTTTTTCTGTCTCATTCAGCTTGGAGACACAAACATTATCAAGAAGAGTTTTTAAAGAAGTATTGTTAGTATGTCTATATTTGTATAGATTTTCATAAAAAGTTTTGGTTTCCTGAATAACCTCTTCTTCACTATTGGTTTTAGTATTGTCAGATTTCCACAAAAAAGGCATAAACTTACTTGTGTAATGCCTATTTTCCAAGTGAAGAAAATATTTGGAAGGCTTTTCACCTTCTTCAATCCATCTTGCTCTCGACCTAGTCATAAGACCTCTTAACTTATTTTGCCTTAGCTCAGCAAGTAAATTATTTTTTTGTTCCAGTAGTTCCCTGTCAAGGCTTAGACTTTTTTCCAACAAGCTTATTTCTTTGATAAGTTGCTGTTCAACTCTGTCACATTTTCTTTTTAAGTAAGTGGCAAAGGAAATTGTTTTGCCGCGAATCTCCATCAACAACGTTTCAAGAAAAAGTTGATCATTTATAGACAATTGTAAATCTGAATTACTTGTACTATCAACAGCCTGAATGTCGTCAGTCATATATTGTTGTTTAACTAATTTAATAGTATTCTTGACTGCAGCAATATACTCAGAGTTTTTTAGGAGAGAATTATTAAACTTCCAAAATGATTTTCTCCTCCTGGAAACATCACTTTTAAAAAAAACCGTTACCATTGAATGATCGGAACGGTAACCGAATTCTATTATGGAGTCGTCAATATCAGCTAAAAGGTTTTCAGAAATTAGAAAAAAATCTAGTCTGGATCGTTTACTTCCAGCTCTCCAAGTATATTCTTTACTACTGGGGTTTAGTTCCCGCCACACATCAACAATAGACAATTCTGTACAAATCTCCATCAACTTAATCCGTGACTTCGGATTATTAACCTGTCGATAATTAAGCGTGTCCTTAGACTGATCGAGAGCAAGATTAAAATCGCCTGCCCAAATAACAGAGTAATTTCCTATATCTTGAATATCTTGTTTTATTCTTTCAAAAAATGACGGCGAGTCCCTATTTGGACAATACGTATTAATTAACGTAATTCTTGTCTCATTAATAGTAATATCCAAAATTAATTTATTACCATTGTAGTCTTGCCTAATGTTATGTAATTTATACTCAAAAGTGTTCTTAAAGAGGATCGCCACTCCACGGGAATTTGAGGTATTTGAATTGAAAAAACATTCATATCCCCACATTGATCTAATATTGTTTTCTTCTCTCTTAGTAAAGTGTGTGTCCTGTAGGCAATAGATGGAATATTGTTTTTCTCCTAAATAATTGAGTACATCTTTTCGTTTTTCATGGAGACCCAGCCCTCTGCAGTTCAATGACGTTACTTTAAGTTCACGTGTCATCATTACAACGGTTATGCACATATATCAAATGACAATCAAATAATAATGGTACAATCCTGACCCATTCACACCACATACAAACAAAACAAAACAAAAACAATACAAACACATCCACGAGCACATCATAGATTTCACAGAGTATAACATCGATGTGAAATACGATGTAACATAGGATAGAAAAACTGATCCTCATGGTAAGGCTTATTCTCCCAGTATTTTCATAATGAGACTATAATAAAAGCATTTAGAAGCATTGCCCACACGGTCTCATACATAAAACAAGTAGAACGAAATTTAAGGATAACTACATTTCAGTAAAGTGATTTGGCTCTAAAGTATGCGTTTGAGACTTGTCGGGACGCCCGCACAGAGCAAACAGAACACACACATAAACTAATAAGGTTGCCCGCACTCTGTGGCTACACGCAATACAAAGCCCTCTCATAAATAGCCTCCCAGATAGATTGCCCAGCATGAAGCTATATGACGCTTAGACCAAAATAGAACAAAATAGAACACAGCTACAACAATAAGACTACGCGACACGGTTGTCACGAACTTTGACATAGCCTGAGTAGCAGGTATGTGTTAGCTGTGAAAACGATACGTTGGGCACAACGGCTAACGTGAAGAAAAAAATAGGCTAATCCTTTTCACAGTTATGGCTACCGGAAGTACGGGAAGTACGTTTGTACTGAGGTGTCTCAACAGGGTCCCAAGTACCTGACAATTATGGTACGCTACACTTGTAGTTTGGCAATTGCACATGGAGTACAGAAGCAGTTAAAGGTTAAATGGATAATGCGAAGCATTGGAATTACCGTATAACTCAATCAACTTTACGGAAAAGGAAATTAAGCCATCTTTCATGCAGACTATAGTACAAAAGTGAGTAATCTTACCAAAAGCTGAGTACAAGACGTTGGAAACTATTGCACTAGATTTTTCTACTAGCCGCGAGAAATCTATTGAACTCTACCCAGGTCACGAGCAGTGAAGACTTAGTTCTTCGCAGCTGGAAATCGTTTCTCAACAACAAGATGAGAACGATCTTGTACAGTAAGTGAAATAAATCATATGTTTTTTACAGAAAGCGCGGCTAGTTGGTTTTAAAAATGTCCTCCAGATTGAAATAATGCGCAGATTACAGAACCCGGAACTCCACACACACGCTGGGCATTTGGAATTTCAGTCTCTCAAGACAGAAGTTGTTTTCATCACTGACTTCTTAGGCGGATTTGGGGGCAGGCCCCCCGACCCTTGGGTGCCATAACACCAAGAATGTGAGCAAATATTGAGTTTATTAATTAACCACGGTAATCAAAATTATACTGTTTTAACAAGATTTAATAATGTGTGCAGCTTTAGTTTGTGTGTGTGTGTGTGTG